>KZ309760.1:0-14607 GCA_000376725.2 Ladona fulva
ATCAAATTAGGCTAAAATATAGATGTGGAGGCCACAAGATAATGGCAAAATGCAGAGACTTGCAGTCTTTGGCATATGTCCTTTTTTGAGGGGGAAACCCACCTGAAAACTCTCTGCATACAGTAGGAATACCAATAAGATATTAGCTTAATTAGTTACATACAACATTACCCCAAGTACAACTTGACTTCAGGGCTCCTGGATAGCCAAGTGGGCAACGCATTCGATTTTGGTGAAAGCGGTCCCGGGTTCAATTCCCAGTGGGGGCCTACGTGCGAAATGACCTAAGCTGTCAAAGCAATCTTAACAATATGACTACTACAACTTGACTTCTAGGGCATAATAAAGGAGTGCAACAGGTTCAGTCAGCCCATCTTGTAATAAGTAGACTTGGCTACATTGGTTGATTCCTTGCAGTATCATACAAAGTAATGACATACAATTATCGCTAAGAAACAATTTTATTGCTTACGGTATCTATAGGTGTATAATACACACCATAATTCTAAGAAAGAAATTTTAGTTAAAGATTTAACATAAAAGGAATGGAATTCTGAACTTTTTAAGATAACTCATCATGCTAATCAACTAATACCGTAGAATATTCAAAAGCTTACTCTACACTAATACAATTTACAAAGCTTTTAAAAATATTATTTACTTTATAATAACCATGTTATATTTGAAACCAAATATTTAAATATAGGTCAAATGAATAAACTCCTATTTAGTCAATTAAGTTAGAATAAAGTAGTAAATGTGAATAACATCAAGGTAAAATTTTTGTAATAAATTAAAGGAAAAAGTGTGTTTATATAATGTGTAATATGGTAATGTGTGATTCTGTTCCATGAAACAAATTTTATTAGTTAAAATAAAATGATTGGCTGGTTAATTATTCTCACCATAGCTGATCATAGAAAAGCCAATCTTTAGAAATGAAATAAATGCATAGCTGTACTTACTATAATGTACTATAATCAAGAAAATTCAATGTTTTCTAGTATGACAAGAGCTTTATTTAAAATAATCACTCATAGCCTATCTTGGGAGAAATTTTCAGAAACCAAGGATTGCAATAATTAAAGGAAATGAAGGAAAATACAGAGGTATCTCATGGGATGGATCATCTTATTAGCACCTTGATGTCTGATGACGTTTACAAGGAGTCATGAACTTGCAAGCTTAAAATTAAACCAGACATCAATGTGTTGGTTATATTAAATGCAGAATATTATGTCACATGAAAACATTTTTACATTATTAATGAATTCCTTTTTGATTAATAAATCATCCATAGCTGAATTTTCGTACATTTCCATATTAGTGCCTCGTCCAATTCAGTTCAATATGCATGTATTTCTGCAATGTTTTAAGCATTCTGTGGATCCCTTTAATTCTTCAGAGTTTACCAGAATATGAATACAGTGAGAGATACCATTTATATAAAATGAAAATCATATTAATTTGTTCAACTTCCTACAATTTTTGGATAATATCCTATAATTTCACAAATGAATTTTTCAGGTCAACTAATATTAGATAGGCTGGCTTCAGCATACTTATATCTTCATAACAACTACAATTTCATTAACATCAGCAAAGAGATGAATAGATTGTTAAATGTATCAGATAATTTGAAATGAAAGATTCGACTATTTCATCATGTTAGGAAAATGTTAAAACTGTATTATGTTTAACTCACACACAATAGAAAATAGCCATAAAAAAGCTTGAATTGTCCAACAGAATTCAGTTATCTCTACAGTTTGATAGTCTTTTATATTCTAGAATATAACATTAACAAAAAGTGAAGCCTATATCCTAGGGAAAAAATGATTTTTTTATACCAGTATATTAGAAGGGCTCTCTCAATAAATGAAACCATTACTAGAAAAATTAAATAACTTTAATGAATAGCATTTATCACAGATCAAAGGTAAAAATTTTAGGCACTGATTAAAGAGATATTCCAGCTGCAGACTATACACTGCAAGCTTACATGCCAAGAATTATTTGAATTTTTTCAAGGATATAAAATGTTTGATGAAAGCTATATAAATATTACCACCCTGAACCTGTGTTAAATTACAATAGCAATCAAGCAAACTGTAAAAATATACTGTATGCTTTCCTATCATTCCATCACTATCTTGTGCACTCTTTCAAGCCAAAAAATGACAACTATCTTTACTGTTAATCAAACACACAATCATGAAATAGTAAGAGATACAATAACCACACAATAATATTGGAAAGACAAAACATTTAGTGATACTTGCTACCACACCAATTAGTAATCTTGAGATACCCAGAGCATAGTATTCAAGATAGATTGCTGAATCATAATGAAAACATCATTTTTGAACAACTGCTTGCAAAACAAGCAATTTTGGCCAAGATATCTTCCTCTGTATGCAAGAATAACTAGTCTTATGTAAAGAACACCAAATTGAAAACTTGAACAAGAGTCAAAAAAGAAAGAATTAAAGGCGCACATGCAATGCCTGCAAATAGAGCTATCCAAAATGTTATAAAAACACAAAACTTGTAATACTTAAAATAACGCTAAGTACTTAATTGTGGTAACTATAATTCTTGTAATCTTTCTCTGTAAAAGAAAGGAATGCTTTAGCAAGAAGAGCTTCACTGCAAGAATTGAGGAAATTAAACAAGTTATCTGGCTTATTTAGATTTGAAATATAATCTTTTCTTAAAGGACGCCATATGAAAGAAAAATGATAAAATGCTTTCTTCTGAAGGTAAGACTCCTCTATTCTTACAAAACCGTTTCAAGAACTCACAATCTTCTCAGCAAAATTTCTGTAGCAGATTCCTCAACCTTGGATGGATGGACAATATACAAACTTGCATAGCATCATCAGATGTTGATCAACAATAAATATTTTGGACAGATGATCAAAAAATGATCAAAAATCACAAATTGTTTTGATTATACAAATTGCTTGAATAGCAAAAATTATTTTCTATAGTCAAGGCCATAACAATGGATAACATTCTCCTAGGTATTTTTAACAATTCCTCCATAGCTGAAAAATACAAGTTATCAACTTGCTCAAACATTACTTAAAAATTTAGTTTGAAATGACTGACATACCTGTTTTTCATATATACCCTTTTCCTAAATGGTCTTTTTAGGGTATAAAATACAGCAATTATTATTGTAAACAAGTTTTTTTTTAAAGATTCATCATAAAGCAGTTAATCCACAGAAGAATGATCAATTTTCTTCATTTCATCTTCAAGTTTAGCAATTAGTTCTTTTAACTGAGTAACCAATGCATTAATCTTCATAGCTCTTTCACTAAGGCCTTCATCCTTCTTCTTGTCAATTTCAATGGCATATCTGTACATTCTCTTGGCTGGATCTGTATATCTGAAAAATAATAAAATATGACTGAAAATCATACTTCTGGAAAGCTTTAAATGTTGTCTAAAAACCAAATCTTACTCTTGGCGTTGGAAAAAAATCTGAGAAAAACCATCAATGTGCATAATTTAGATAAGGTACTGATTTATTTTCCATTTTTGCAATATGTGAGGGAAAATCTCATTTTGGCCATTGTGTAAATTGAAATTCCCAATCCACAGAGTGAGCATTTCATTTTACTTTGAGTTTGAATTGGTTTGAGTTGTGTGGGTTGATTTACTTTGGGTATTGCAATAATACCAACTCTGTGGAGTTGGTATTTCAGTAATTGCAGGCTCACAGTCCAAAATTTGAACTAACACCATAGGCTACATAAAAGAATTAGTAGAAGCAGTAAATTCACACTCTGCATAGAAAAGTAAAAATAAAATGTGGAGAGAATAATATTTTAGGCAATTCCCACATTGCAAATACAAACACATAAATAAATTTAAGATGGAAAACTCCAAACTATCAACAAAGTTATCCTACCCTATGTACATTTCACCAACCATGAGGATATTCTCATGGGTAGAAGCAGAAATAATAACTCTGTTGGTGGTTTTTGGAGTTTTTCCTCATCAATTAACTTAACCATCAGTGACTTCTATTCTATGTAAATAAATTATTGAAATCAGCACAACTGTGCTTAAATGCAAAAAATGTTACCAAAGATGATTTTCAAAAAGATAAATAAGGAGACCTATATCAGCAAAGACAATATTTAATTAGACAAGTGAAAAGCGATGGAGAGGTTTAATGATTTAATAAAGTCGCCTAGTATTATATGAAGCCTTTATGAAGAAGGTTTCCGTGACTCATTCCAGGTATTTGAACTTGTTCGGGTTGTACCAGCCCATATGAACTACGAAGGTATTGTCGGGCGTTGAATAGCTCGTCAGTCAGTGGTTCATCTCTTATTAGAAGAGAGGCGGGGAATTTGCCTTCGCGCCAAATGCGACCTTTTCAGGAATTCGATGCAGCCTACTCGACACTTCCTAAGCAAATGCCCTTACTTACATAATAATAATATATATTATAATAGTAACACAGTATAATTTCCTTGTATTCCCAAAGCTCGCTNTCGGTTTTTAGTCCTATATTTTATTCCTTTTATCACTTATATTTCGTAGTTATTTACAGATTTTTGTCTTTATTGTGTAAAGTGATTTAACTTGTAGTTTTTTGTTTTCTTTACTTGAAATTTTATTTATCCTTTCATATGGTAGATTTAAGTCATCCTTTTTGCGTTAGCATACACTAATTTTTACATATATTCATTTAGCTTATATTTTACTTTAGTTTCGTTTTATTTGTGTTAGGTTTAGGTATTTATACGGTCATTTAGATTCTGTAACTTAAATTTACAATTTAAATTTTGCTTCGTATCCCAAATTGACACTTTATGTTCCACTATGTTATTTGTAGGTTTGTTTTACATCGATTTCAACTCTGTTTAATTCATTAGGGTAAGATGTGTGAACGGGAGAGTGTCAAAGGGATAGGGAGAATCAAAGCGTAAACGAATTCTTGGTAGTCAAGCCCGAGAGATGGTTTTCAATCTCAGACTATTTTGTGGAGGAGAAAAAGAATAACGAGCCTCTTTTACCGATTGAGAAAGTAATTGATAGAACTTATTCCCAACCTTGAGAAGAATTCTGTCATCGTTATGGACAATGCTTCCTACCACTCTGTTCATATAAATAGGGCCCCGACGCAAGCAAGTCGTAAAGAAGTGATTTTTAAGTGGTTGAGAGGGAAAGGTGTAGTAGTAGAGGAACACATGACCAAGGCGGAATTGATGGAGTACATAACAACGTATAAAGACGTATCAAAACTATACTACATTGATGAACTTGCAGAAATTAATGGCCACAGAGTGTTACGTTCGCCACCTTATCATTGCCATTTCAACGCAATAGAGATAAGACAAGCAATAATTTAATAGACAATATACAACGAAAAAGAGGAAAGAGCGGGTGGAACAGGTCACCACCCCTAATATTTTAACTCTGGAAAAACCGAAGGTTTCAAGGGGAAGACCGTTCCTAGGGAAAGTTTTATGCAGGTTGGGGAATGCATTCCCAGAAAACATTAAGGCTGGGTTTTCCAAACCCTTTTACACCCAAAGACTATAGGGAATTTCTTTAGACAGAGGGGATACAATGGGCTGCAGTGGGGTCCACGAATTCTTGTCTGCAATGCAAAGGATGCGCATCGGAAGAAATCTGAGGTTAACATCCCCTGAATACAATAGTGACTTCCCTCTCAGGAGGGGGTATCCCATACCCAAATTTTCCTTTCACCTGTTGTAGTATGGGTATAGCAGTACCTTCCAGCTGAGGAGTATTCATCGCGAATATCAAAGTCCCCGTCTGAATCTCTTACAAGGAATGGAGATCGTTTGTTTCCCTAACATTGAGACATAAAGGAACTCCTAAATATTTTTTCCAACCCCAATTCCTTACACCCTGACCATTCTCACCAAACCCTCACCTCTTCTCTTTGCATATATACGTACTGTAAATAAATGAAAAACGATCTTTTTGGGTGAGATTGAAACTTGGAACTTTAAAGTCTCGTATTCCATCCAACCCCATTAAATATAACTTTGCCTGAAGATGTTAGCTCGCTTGCAAAACATGTCGAAGTAAATATACTTTTCTGTGGTGTTGTATGAGGCGTTCCATTCCCGTTTTCTATTGCTGAACTGCCTGCTATAATATTCATCATTTATCAACAGAAATATTTCTTTCATGCAACTGAATGAGGCGGGACTTTCGACTATAACTGCTATTGCTGGTGACGATTTAGGAGTTCCTATTTAAGGGATTGAAATGTTAATTTTCCGCAACTATTCATAGTTAATATTTTTCTTATATGACTCATTCGCTATTTTATTTAAATGCAAAACAAAAAGAGCACTATGTATGTTATTTTTCAGTTAACATGATTACATGAACTAAATTTAATGATTGTAATGTGCCTTACTATTGTTGTTAAGGCTCTGAAGATAAAAATATATTTAAACAGTAATGTATTGCCAACTGGTAAATATTAGTTTAATTTAAAATATTTATCTCAATATCCAAAAATACTATGGCAAAATGAGTATTCCGACGCAGAATACCCGCGATTTGGACTCAGCGCGCATTTGAAGTTTCTATAAACAATCGTAACTGGAGTCACAAATAAGATATCGGGATAAAACTTTCACTAAAAACTTATTTCATACTTACTTACACAGCATACATTAATTTTGTGGTGATAACTATAGCAGAACGTAATTTAGACAGCGACTACTTTTTTCACGACGTAAACTAAATAATTTGTGTTCCACTAAGATAAAAATATTTTTATCTTTATAACGAATTAACATATTCAAAAAAGTAACATATGTGGGAAAGCTAAGAAAATGGACAACTTACTGTTAATTTTTAAACTTCGTTACATGCACCACTTTGCCAAAATGGCTTTAGGAATGACGGTAAAAAATAAGATACGGATTTGGCGAAAATCTAATGAAGTATTTTTAAAATATTAACTATCAGCACCAAAGAAAAACTGTTCAGGGATTAATTGCACATTACATTGGCGTATATTTTACTTTAGTCAATTCTCATTTATCTCAAAAGTGAAATTTGGCAACCGCGCTTCTTCATCGACAAGGGTACAATGGGCGGAGCACAGATCAAGATCCAGCGGCTCTAGTATAATAAATGTCAACACGGTTTTCGTAAGGGTAGGTCATGCGATACCCAGTTAGCCCTTTTTGTCAATGACTTAGTTAAAGCAGCTGATAAGGGTACCAGTACAGATGCTGTATTTCTAGATTTTAGGAAAGCTTTTGACAGAGTATCGCATGTAAAAATAATCCATAAGTTGATTGCTTACGGGATAAACGAACAAGTTGTTGATTGGATAAAATCATTTTTAGGAAACAGATCGCAGCGAGTTGCGTTGGACGGAATTTTATCAGATGAGGTTTGCGTCACATCCGGTGTTCCGCAGGGTAGTGTATTAGGTCCGATTTTGTTCCTAATTTATATTAACGATGTAGTGGATAATGTTAGATGTAAGGTTAGGCTATTCGCCGATGATACTGTTATTTACAGAGAGATCGTAACTCCGGACGACATTGGTTGTTTGCAGAATGATTTGAACATTATTTCAGGTTGGTGCAGTGACTGGCAGCTTGATTTGAACGTAAAGAAGTGCGTAGCTATGATTTTTACACGTTCCGCCAAGGGTACCCGCACACCCTATAATATTTCAGGATATCCGTTGGAGTTTGTGAGGCATCATAAATACCTAGGTATTACACTCAGTAGTAGTTTCTCCTTCAAAGAGCATATTCAAAGCATAGTAGGTAAAGCGAATAGGATGCAAAGTTTAGCCAGTAGAATTCTGAGGGGCTGCTCATCGAGTGTAAAAGAAATAGCGTACTTTTCCCTGATTCGTCCTCTCCTTGAGTATTGCTGTGCGATTTGGGATCCTCACGAAGTAGGATTAACATCCCATCTTGAGATGGTTCAACGTAGGGCAGCTAGGTTCGTTAAGGGAGATTTCAGATTTGACAGCAGTGTTTCGGCAATGATAGAATCCCTCGGATGGAACTCGCTTAGTGATAGAAGACTTGAATACCGTAGGAAGCTTTTCGATAAGTTTGTCACTACGGATCTCGGGGAGGAGATAGTTGATTTTCTCATCCCAGCTAGTAACGCACGTAATCTTCGAAAGAAAACGAAAAAGCGATACAGGGAAATAGTCGCCAGGACGGATAGATATTTTTGGTCATTTTTCCCGCGAAGTATCAGAGAAGCTAATAGCTATCCAGGGTAGTTAGGGATATAGGTGTTTTACACCCCCTGCCACGCGCCATTGGCGGTTTGCAGGGCTTAAATGTAAATGTAAATTCCGGAAAAATACCTTCTTGCTTACGCCATACGGCGGTTTGCGGGGTACTTATGTCAATGTAAAAAAGCTGGTTTAATATGTGTATGTGGTTGATTCAGGGGAGTTGAGATATCGAATGTGGTGTGTGTTATTCCCAAAAGAAGTTTGAATCAATCATATAGCATGCATACAGTGTTTCTGCAACTAACGTTTATCTCTGCTTGCTTATATTTGAGGATGTTGGCTATCGTGTCTTAATGCACCGTGTTTTGAATCTCTTTATTGTACCGGTTCGTAGAGCTGTACAGACATTTGATAGGTTTGTCCCAGAAACATCCCAAATAATGAGTTTCAGAGTTTTACTTTGACTTATCAGTCGTAATTTTTCACCGTAAAAACTGTCGTTTCAGTTCAATTGTCAGAAGCCTTAAAACGCACTGTTTATCTTAAAATATCGCCTTAATTCGTCTCTGGTTGCCTTGGATTTCTATTTTAGAATTACTCTAGAGAATGCATAGAATATTTACTGAATCCATAAATTTAAAGATTCAAATTTAGTAACATATTAAATGGTAATTTATATTTGGAAAGTTAAATACGTAATTTAACACTAAAATAAGAATGGGATGCTTTTCTTATTATCATCAGATCAATAAGAAAATTAGAATTTTAAAATATTACTCAGTTTGATTGTAAATACTAATTTTAATTTATACGTAGGTAATGCAAGGAATGGCAATTTAGAGTGTGCAACTCATAGCTCAACTGCGGTTGTACATTTAGTAGCTTCTGTGGGAATTTTCGATGAACCTGAAATGCTGCCATACTATTTCACTCCAAATTTTCCTGTTTTGAATATCAGAAAACTCTGGTAATAGACTCTTAGGTAACTACAGCCCCCGTCCTTTTCTGTTGTGTGGACTTCTGAGAGTCGCCAGTTTGGAATCAACTTCGCACAGAATTTGCGAAAATAATCATTTAAAAGTCTGAAAAATTCATATTTCTTTGCTTATATGATTCTTATATTCTGGAATGTATAATTCAGCTTTTTAACTGAAGTAAATAGATGACAATTAGATATTATGACAAGTAAATATTACCGGAATCACATATACTGTCGCATCAATAATATATATAAATTTCATTATATATAATCCGTTTGAATATTGACCATATTCTTTCATTTGAGTAACTGATTTTATCTTTGATATCTCCGAATTGAATAATCATATTTTTGTTACTAATTATATTTATTCAGACAGTTGATGGTGTGCATGTAAGTTTTTTTAGTTTTCTCTTTCAAGGTTTCTTGGAAAATTAATATTTCTCTGTACAATTTTTCTTCCTTGAAATAAATTCTCTTTTAAATTCAACGAGGCTATTTGCTATAGGATTTCAATTTGCTAAAGTAATCTCGCGATACTAAATTCCTAATTTACCCCAGATACCACTGAAATGATTTGTCATTTTTTTATTTCCTCTGAATCGCCATATTGACATTAGTTTTCGTTGCTAGTACGACTGCAATTTTACCTCCTCATGAACTGCGACCTTATCTTTATCCATTTGATTCATGCCTCGAGCAAAGCGCTTTAAGATGAGATTCCCTTCGTGAAAAGTGAGAAAATGTAAAGAAGTCTCTTTATATCATTGAACAGGCGCTCTCCTCGTCTATTCTATAATTCATTTATCACTAGTTTTTAATTTTAAGGGAAGGAATCCTGGGACTCGCATAACGTTTCTGTTAATTATTTAACATTTACTGCTATAAAAACCTCACTCTCATTTCTGTGAAAGTATATTGTTGAACACACTTATTATTTATGAAAATTAAGAACTAATATCAATCATTATTTATCCTTAAAGATATAAGTTGCCAATTCGTATCAACACCATGAAAATGCTCGGATCTTCATTTACAATGAAAAATTACAGTCAACAGCGTAAAGACTTTATCGTTTGCAAGTTATGTTTAAATAAATATCATTCTTGCGGCATTTCTCAAATCTTTTCTGCGGTCATATGAAAATCTGATTTTCATATTTCCTGGCAACATTTAAAAGTGTAGAAATTAAATATATCTTTGCTCATTGACTCGCAATACAATTTCTTTCGATCCTCAATTCATATATTTTCTTCACAATTGTTTAAGTTGCCTTACACCCGATACAAACGAAACGGTAAAATAAATCAAAGTAAAAAATATCACTCGTATTTCTTAAGCAAAGGAGCAGCTAACAGTCTTCGTCAAACTATGACTTCGTAATTTCGTTCTCTCAGCAATCAATACGCCTTAAAACCGAACTATTTCCTGTTCCTAAGAGCGGATAACTTTCCCTCTCCTTATAGTACTTGGATAATTTGATTTTGGAGAATGATTTGCATTTTTGGAATAAAAACAACCTCAGTTGATATGCTGATTTTTTAGAAAGGTCAAAATACGTGAAATGTCGAAAGACGGCAGTTGCGTGACTTGCAGATCCTCGGAGTGAGAAAAAGGTCAAGGATTAAAAAAAATGTAATGAAGCGTTGAGCTCAACGTTTGCAGAAATAATGACTTTCTAAAGCTTCTTTCTTTAATAACCCAACGTTAAGAGAAAAAGGAGAAACGCACCAGGTATCAATTTAGGCAGAGATTTTCTTTCTTCTGATGGTTTTCTCATTTCTAAGATTTGAGTTATCATATATATATATATATATATATATATATAATGCAAATGTCTGTCTGTCTGTCCATCCCCCTGTTTATCTCAGAAACTACTTGACCTAGAGATATGAAACAAACAGCATTTTGTTGTAAAGACCCGGGTTTGAACCCAGGAGCACAAAATACGTTTCCATAAGAGATGCACGTAAATTACGTTTTCATGACTTGCAGAGGTCGTTTCTTTTACAAAATTAAATTAGAAACAATGGTCCTACGAAATCAAGAGAAGTGTCAAAAGAAAGGAAAATGATCATAGATTCTTATTTTAGTCGTGAAATATTGATATAGATCCGAACTTTCGAGGATTTTGATAAAACACACGGAAATTTCGTAAAATATTTGGGAAATAAACAACCCATCCCTTTGACGACTAAGGCCATTGTTGAATGTTGATTTCATGAATTATCCCATATAAGTGCACGGGGATAATCAGTTCTTATAATTTTTATAAGAAATTTACGTAAAGTAGGCTTTCATGACTTGAAAACAGTAGAATAAATATTATAAATAATGATAAGAAATATATTGTGTTATTATGATCTTGCGGCAGAATTGTTTTGTGCTTAGGAGGACCAGATATATACGATAATAGATATTTCTTAAACTAAATTAAGTCCCGTCATGCTTGACGGGGGCGTTTACTATATAGTACGTATTTCAATAAAAGTCATCACAGTTCATCGAATGCTTTGGGAATATTATCAATATTTATTTTCATCGAAATCATATTCTCCAATATATTTCATCAGAATTTACAGTCAATAAATACTGATGAATGTAAATCTAACGGTTGGAAATTTCTAAATTAACTAAAGGCACGATTTTCTTGAAAAAATATCCGCAAAGCTTCATGACTTGGGCACATATCTGTATCAATGTACAAAAGATGAAATTGCTTCTTTACTCTGGTTTTCATGGAAAAGGCAGATTAAGTTTATTAAATAATATTTATTTTACTTTTATAATGAAACTCCCTTCAAGTTATCTTCTTTACAATCTTCCAACGTGTGCGATTCAATGTGGGAGAATCAATTTAAATGTTTTCATGACGTGGCAAATTATAAAATATCCATCACAGAGGTGCTGAGTACGCATTTCAAGCATAACTGTGAATAGATGCTGCCTCACGATATATTTTGGAATTGCAATTTTTTTAATAAGCATGCCATTCCATAGGATTTAGCGTGATGTGTGTTCGTTGAACATTTAAAATATAATTCTGCGAAGAATGTACGTCCTCAATAATTCAGCTTCCACTAAGTCTACGTAAAATATATTAATGCTGAGTCTACGTATAATTTTAAGGCGGACCCGCTGGAATCACTTCCGTGCCTGTAACAGACGAAATTTATCACATAAAAATTATTATTCTTTATTACAGGTTTTCGGTTCCAAATAATCAATATTTATAATAAATCTACAAGGAAGCCGTTTCTGTAAATTAAGTAAAATTTCAAAGAAGTGGTTGATATGGTAATTAGAAAAGACTAGAATAGCCCACGCAAATATTTGAGTGTTTGGTGTATTTAATATTTCCAAAAATTTTTGCCCATGTGACTACTTTATATTTTAAGAAACGTATCTTTACACAATAAGTAATTTCATTGTGCCTGTTTTGAATTGTCAAACATAATAAACGATTAATTTGATCACATCTTTTTCTAAAACAATTAAAAATCGTGTCTCTAAATCTAACCGTTTCTGAGATACGGAGAGGGACGGACGGACGGACACTTGAGAAAATATATACATAATATGATGATACTGAGTACAAAACACCTATTAAAAAAATGGTCTGTATGTCTTTTATCGCATCACGCAAAAACTATCCAACCGATTTGGATGAAATTTGACATGGTGATAATGTGTGTTCTGATTTGACACATAGGCTACTTTATATCCTGATATCTTACGTCTTCCGATGGATGAATGGACCATTATTTTTCTAATGACGTCTTAGGCGGTGGTAAAGAGAGAGAGGAGTGTGGAAAGTAGGGGAGGAGAAAATGTATTTTCTTCTAATACTCTAAAACTAAACATTTTCCAACTTTCAACATTGGCACATTATTAGATATCATCCCCGCGCAGATCATAGACTACTTTTCATGTGCCTTTTAGTCCTCGGTTCAATCCTAGACGAGGAATATTTTCCCGCAAGAAATATATCTAAAGTTCAATTTTTCGCTCGGAGGATTCATTTCTCTTGGAAAATTAAATCAGAAAGAATAGCCGTACGAAATCCAGACAAGCACCAAATGAAGGTAAATCGAAAGAAAGTATATGTTTGACCGTGGAACATTGATTTCGATTCGAAATTGCGAGAGTTTTGATGAAATAGACGAAAATTTAGTGAATTTTTATGGTTGTAAACAACCGGTCTCCCTGACGACTAATTTCATTGTTGAATCCGAGATCATTAATTTTAGCTCACTTTTATCTCTTGCAGGGTTTGTTTCTTTTGCAAAATTAAAATAAGAAAGAATATTCGCATGAAATCGAGACAAGTTCTAAGATATGGAAAACCGAATGAATATTCTTATTTTGGTCGTCGTACAGTTATTGTTTTTGTTCAAAATTACGAGAATTTTGATGAAATAAACGAAACTGTTCAAAAATTTGAGGGAGTAAACAAATCGTTCCCCCGGCGAATAATTCCACTGTTGAATCCGAACTTATACATTTTCCCACAAAAATATACTGGGAATTGATTTCACACGGAGGGTATTAATGATTGACTATATGTATGTGAAGAGTAAGAAATTTTATGACATTTTTACATTCGCAGTGTAGAATGATTTTCATTGACGAATCGCAGGGACGAGTGTACGACCATTTAGGAGAGCTTTATTATTCAGCTCTTTTTTCGTCAACGGCAGTTCAGATTGACGTTACATCTTTATAAAATTAAATTAAAAACAATGGTCCTACGAAATTGAGACAAGTGTCACAAGAAAGAAATATAATCATAGCATCTTATTTCAGTCGTGGATCATTCATATAAATTCGAAATTGCGTGAACTATGATAAAATGGACGTAGGATTCGTAACATTTTTCGGAAATAAACAACCCATCCCTTTGACCACCAAGGCAATCGTTGTACAATGATTTCATGAGATATCACATATTAATGTACGGGGATAATCAGTTAGTATACTTTTCCATAAGAAATGTACGTAGGATATGTTTTCGTTACCTGCTAGGTTGTTTCTTTTACAAAATTAAATTAGAAACAATGGTCCTACAAAATCAAGAGAAGTGTCAAAAGATAGGAAAGTTATCATAGATTCTTATTTTAGTCGTGAAATATTGATATAGATCAAAACTTTCGAGGATTTTGATAAGACACATTGAAATTTCGTAAAATATTCGGGAAATAAACAACCCATCCCTTTGTCGACTAAGGCCATTGTTGGATATTGATTTCATGAATGATCCCATATAAGTGCACGGGGATAATCAGTTCTTATAATTTTTATAAGAAATGTACGTAAAGTAGGCTTTGATTACTTGAAAACAGTAGAATAAATATTTTTAATAATGGTAAGATATATATTGAGTTATTATGATCTTACG
>KZ309760.1:47384-74104 GCA_000376725.2 Ladona fulva
CCTCCAATGTCTCTCGAACACGGTGGAACATTTTCAGCAGTCTTTTAAGACAATGCTAAGAGAGGTAGCCGATAGGAGAGAGAAAGTCCAAGGCTTTGGAAAAACCCAATGCAGCTGTTTTTCGAAGCCCTTTAGAAACCGGCTAATTGTAAGTTGGAGGCAGAGAGTGGTGCCGTGGGTCACTCCATGGGGGGGACATAACCAGCTCTCTTCCAATGCTAAGAATTTTCGAGGAGAATTATGGATCAAATAGATGCCGCAAACATTTTCTTAACCTTTTCCCATAACTGCAAGGAAACACAACGTGTATATTCTTGGATTTCCCCATAATAAGTATTGAGCTATCAACAAACTAAAGGATGTACAGGATGTAACTGAAAGTGCTTCTAAAAAATCTTGCCATTGGGTGGAATACGTAGCACCTCTTTCATTCTATTCTATTCGTTATTTACTTTCTATACTCGTCAACTCCATGTGTGCTGTGGTCTTTGTAAATCACATTGATATAAATTGATGGAATGAGTGAGATAAATACAGATGTAATTAGGTCAGTAATAGAGCTACCCTTAATAAGGATTTTGGGAAAATTATGAGACTATTTGATTAATTGTGGGACGAAATAATGCTTTGTATTTTCGCTGATATTTCAGTACATTTGAAAATGTCCTCCGCTTTCCGTATGTGCCGTTACGAAATGTCTTCCTTTTCCGATATTCAAGTTTTACATCAAAGCTCAGATCTATGTTTTAGACAAGCACCATCTAGGTGTGTAGAACCATAACCTAAGCCATACCCCCACCACNTTCTAGGCCAATTTAGCACTGCGACAATTGAGCGCGTCTCACTACTTAGCCTAGCATAAAACAATTTTATATTAGTTTCTGACAATCTGACGGATGGCATAATTGGTCAAATATTCTTATAGTTATATCATTCTTTGTGTAAGAGATGTACTATTATAGTATTTGTTAATAATCTATGGAATTTTGTCGGCAGTATTCCGTTTAAATTTCGTCGGTTTTCGTTTGCTATTGAAGATAGATTACATAAATTATTTTTTCTTGAAACTGCTCAACCCACCCACAAGAGTTTGAGTTTCCAATGCTGGATGTTGGATTGTTATTGATTTGATTTCCTTCAAAGTATCTTAAATTATGTTCTGAAAGCATTAATGCTGTTGTTCAAAGTTGATAGAAATAACCGAAATTTTCCTATGCGCGATATACAAGTCAGTCAGCAAAACATGACGCGGAGCTCAGAGGCAGGAGCAAATTTATACCTCGAATACAGGTTCCTTTCTCTTTGTTCTTCTTTCGTCGTTATTTTGTTTTTCGTTACATCGTATCTAAATAATAACTTGATGTTCGTTAAGAAAATGGTAACGACAAGTCTGCACATGTATAAAAATTTATAAAAATTGAAAACCCGCAAGGGAACAAATGCTCATATGGACATTGCGAGGGGAAATTTGCTTCTCTGCACATGTGTCGCTGACTGGTTTATTTTATAGCGAAATATTACAAACCTCAAAAGAATAACACTCGTTAAATCGGTGAATCAGTTTGAGTACTAATTATAAGGTAAATGTTAATTATAGCAAAATTAGAACAAACACGAACCTCCCTGCCACACGCCGAAACGCGGCTTGCAGGGTATTTATGTAGATGTATTTATTTAGATGAACATTTAACAAGTCTTCTGGAAACTCCTTGAGATCTGTGTTGTTAAATAGTTAACTTAAAGAAAAAATTTTTTATAGATAGTCAATATTTAATACATCATCATATTTCGTCAAATTCTCATGTAATTGCATTGATATCAAGTCTCAAACCTTAAATCCCGTTGAGATATGGACGGTAGAAGTATAAACTTTAACATTCTCTCCTATTGTTATTGATGTTTGGTGGCGCTTGCAATTTGAAAGTATTAGAAAAATATGGAATACAGTGGGCAGTTCTTTCCACAGCCCCAAAAATCGTCTTAGAATCATCCTTTATTTAAGTATCAACCATTCCTTCAATGTTATTTTGTAAGAAAAACAGGTTATAGCATTTTTCCTCGGAGCTCCTGCAGAGAGAATGGTTCCAGGTTTGTCCAAGGAAGGTGACATTTTATACGTAAAAGATTACCAATATGCAGTAAACGAAAGATTCACTGAATATATGAACATCTAAGAATATTTCCTGTAAATCAAATATCATATAAATAATAATTCATGTATGAAATAGGAGAAATATCAAAATAGTTCATAGGACGGAAAATTCAATAGCTCTGGTAAAATATATCAGTTGATATATGATTTGTGAAACTTTTATATAGTATGAAGGCATATAATGAAGAAATATTGTATTTTTTNGCAAACGAGGAGTCGGTCAATCGAGCTGTCGGGCAAACGAGGAGTCGGTCAACCGAGGTGTCGGTCAAACGAGGAGTCGGTCAACCGAGGTGTCGGTCGAGCGAGCGTCGGTCAAACGAGGGTCGGTCAAGTGAGTGTCGGTCAATCGAAGTAGACCCAGTCTAATCAAATGTGATTTTTTTGAGAGACGAATTCGAGACTGAAGTGTAACTCATGTCAGTCTTGCATTTTATTTCGTAGTTAGTCATTAATATTAAAAATTAAGTAGCCGATCTAGAGCATTTTGTCCGAACTAACAATTCAGGTATAATCATAGGTACAGAAAGCTGGATAACAGATGAAATTAGCGACTAGGAAATATTCCCTAAATATTTCAAGATCAATCGTAAAGATCGTCGGGATAAAATAGGTGGCGGAGTAATCATAGCGGTCAGAAGTTCACTTCTGACTATCTCATATACGTTTTTAAAGGGAAACAATGAGAGCGTTCGGTGCACGATTAGTTAGTCCAATAAACCGAATACAAATATTTGTGCCTTCTACCGGCCTCCCAACTCTTCCCGTCAGGTTCTGCGTTGCCGTAACGAAGAAATTAGCTTTTATTCGCGTAAGAATAATTATAATATAACTTTAATTGGAGGGGATTTCAATCTCCCTGACATCGAGTGGTTAAATATCGTAGTTAAGAAACGAGGTAGAGATAGAAACTCGTGTAGAGGTTTATTAAGTATAACGCAAAAACATTTGTTACATCAAATAGTTAATGAGCCTACCAGGGAAATAAGTATAGGTGTTAGATATCATTTTTACTAATACACCCGAGCGAATAATACCTTGGCCGGACAACTGAGCGCGCGACAACTGAGCGCGTGACAACTGAGCGCGTCTCACAATTAAACTTAACCTAAAAACTATGTTATACTAATTTTGACAATCTGACAGATAGCATAATATATGGAATACTGTTATAGTGAGTTATCCCTTTGTTTAACCACGGATGACGGCAGTGTTTCGTTTAAATGTCGTCGGCAGTATTTACGTCAACTATTCGATATACGTGACATAAATCCTTTTTACGTAAACTTAAAGACTCTTAAATCACACCTTGTACAATTTAACATTCTACAGTGTATGTTAATGTTATTTATATCAAACAACATGTGTATTAACAAAGATCTAGACCAATTCAACACTGCGACAACTGAGCGCGTCTCACTACTTCACTTGACGTAAAACTATGTTATATTAATTACTGACAATCTTACGGATGGCATAGTTTTTCAAATATCGTTATAGTTATACGCTTCTTTGTTTAAGAGGTGTAACTAAAACAGTATTTCTTAATAATCTATTAAATTTCGTCAGCAGCATTTCCTTTGACCCTCAAATATATATGTTAATTAATTTCTATTTATATAATAATATCTATTTTCTTGAATTTAAAGACCTTTAACCCAAAATTTCAACTTTTTAGTTTTATATAAACGCTAAATAATCTATTATGTTACATCAACACTATGTAATTGATTTTCGACTTATATTTTAAGCTTTTCATTCGAAACATTGAGTGCGTCTCGTTTTTAGCGAGCACTGATTAAGAAACTCTAATTATATATAATAACATAGAAATGCTATGATTTTAAGTTAATTGTAACGCTATTTAGAAGTCTGAAAAAATTAGTATTGGTCTCCTTTTGCCTACCTAGTCCTTTATTTGCCAATGGTGGGTTTGCGAACGAGTATTGAAAAATGTCGCAATCCTTTTTTCTAATTTATAACACTGTTTAAATAAGTATTACATGAGTTTTTTCTTTTTTGAATTGTAAGACCTTAAAATAAAATTAAAAACCCTTTTATTATATCTCTTTCATAACTCCATTATGCGAAACCTATTCCTGACAACCGTATCAGCAATAAAGCTACTGCACGGCAGTCTTTCCTTATCACTATTACAATTTTTTATATACTGTTATTTTATATACATATTTCTTTAACTACTGATTAAAATTTACAACATTAAACTTCATTGGCAGTATTTCTGTTTACTATTAAATATTTATTCGTGAATTCATATTTTTCCCCTGTTGTTTTTACCTATACTACATAATATGTGCATTTTAAGAGTGAAAAGACAATTTTTTAACAGGGTATATGTATAAAAGAGAACACGGGAGGAAGGGAAGTGTTAGTAGGTGAGTGCTAGTGGTGGAGTAGGGTGTGGGACTTGGACCATCGTGTAGAGCAGTGATTCCCAAAGTGGGCGATGCCGCCCCCCTAGGGGCGCTGGTCTAATCTAGGGGGGCGCTAGACGAAAAATAATTTTATCCCATTGCCAGTCATATTTCTTTCTCAGTAGAGATTTACTGATTTACAATTCTATGGCATCAATGCAACATCAAAAAATTGTCACATAATTTGGTGGATATTTTCATCTCTGCTGTGCGTGATTTCCTTATTATCTTTCATCAGCTATTGACACAGATATTAATTTTCATAGATTTGCATATTTGTGGGCCAGTGGTATGGATCCAAANATGGCATCAATGCAACATCAAAAAATTGTCACATAATTTGGTGGATATTTTCATCTCTGCTGTGCGTGATTTCCTTATTATCTTTCATCAGCTATTGACACAGATATTAATTTTCATAGATTTGCATATTTGTGGGCCAGTGGTATGGATCCAAAGGGGCGGTAGCATGAAAACGTTTGGAAAACACAGGTGTAGAGGATCAGGGAAACGGAGATGAAGAGATGGTCATTGTAATACTTCCAGCTGTTCGAAGGAGCTCTAGGATGCACCTTTCCTTCAGGAATGCTGTTATTCCATTTAGAACATTACCTGTTTTCTTCTGCGAATCCTTTTATTAGGCTCTAATCCGCAGCCGGAACTTTGGTCCGCGGAGATTTGGTCCCACGACAATTTGGTCCCGCTACGATTTGGTCCGCGACGATTTGGTCTGCGGCGACTGGGTGCTACGATGATTTAGTAACGACACGCGATAAATTTTTTGTTGCGCAAGGCTGAGATTTCTCATAATTAATTGTTATTGTTGTTTCTGGATAGAATTCAATAGTTTTGTTAGTATTTAACCTTTTGTTAAACAATAATTAGAAGTATGCCTTACTGGAATCGGAGCGTGCAATAGGGGAGGAAAACAGTTATCCGGACGTAAGAATATGACAAAACTATTGTTTATTTATAAATTAAAGTCTTTGATAAACAAGGAATACGCATCTCGAGATAAATGAGTGTTGTTTCAGAGATAAATATCGAAGGGAGGAAATTGGCATAGATGATTAATTTGAATGGTACTTAGGAAGAGAGACTGCAAATAACCATAGAAATTTACAATAACAAATTTATGTTGCTAAAAGGATATTGTTCATATCGAAATCATTGGGAGAAGAGGAGGGTAGACAATTTCAGGACGCTGACGTTTGCTATAAATCTCCTGGCAGTTACATAAAGATTACTCAAATGGACAAACGGAAATGGTTATTTGTAAGGCGGAGGAGGTGGGGGAGGGAGGAGTATGCTACATATGTGTGTGAATAGGTAGGTAATGGGTATCAAACCACTCGTACCGTTCTACAGATTACGAATAAACAATGCGTAACGCAATCAATATATGTATAATGGAGTTGGTTGGAGGAAGTTTGGGTTTCATTACCCGCATCGTCCTTTCTTATCTGGAATTTCTGAGAAATAAACATTAACAAATTTATGAGGCTAAAAGGTAATCGTTCATATCAAATTCCTTGGAAGGAATCTTAACTATATTTCTTCAATGGAAAGGGGAAACAGATTTTAATATATATTTTTTCTGTTCAGATATGACTACTATCGAATATTTAAACATGTGCCCCTGTACTATGTTAATTTATTGTGAGCTAAATGCAAGAATATTTTCACCGAAATAATGGTTATTTTATATTTTATTACTGGAATACTGGTTGACGGCAACGAAGGACTAAATTTATCAGGAAGAAATATTTAAACCAAGGTACCAAAGAACGGCACTTTTAGCGAATCTCGGCTTTTTCATGCTGTATAAAAATCAATTACAAGGAAACTGCACAACTTACGGCATCACAATCTCATCCAGAGAGATATAAGTGTGATTTCAGCTCTTTCAAATTTTCGAATATGTATTATATTGCAGTTAATTGTCGTAAAAGTTTATAATCTATCTTTTCCTAGAGTTTTGATGTTAGAAAATGTTGATTGCACCGTTACATTCTTAATATTATTATTAATAAAATTTTCGTGTCGTTACTAAATCATCGTAGCACCATCTCACGCAGAGACACATAAGTGGGATTTCAGCTTTTTCAAATTTTCGAATANATCGCGTGTCGTTACTAAATCATCGTAGCACCCAGCCGCCGCGGACCAAATCGTCGCGGACCAAATCGTAGCGGGACCAAATTGTCGTGGGACCAAATCGTTGTGGACCAAATCTCCGCGGACCAAAGTTCCGGGTGCCGCTCTAATCACAGCTTTTTAGCACAGATTTGCTCGTTTACCTTCAATACACTAACAATCAACAAATAATGGATAAAAGGTACAATAGGCATTTAAGGACGAAACACCAGAAAATTTTCTGGAATTAATAAAATATTTTCCTAGTAATACACAATATGAACAGTTTGGGTTATAGAGAGTCTTGCAAGCAAGACCTCAACAGCAATGGCATACTAACGTATCCATGTACTTACTTGTATGAACTCCTGTGCTACGTCAGTGCTAATCTTGATAAGCTGAAAATCGCTCAATCAGACCACATATATGAGACAAGGGGAAAAAATATGCTGCAATATCCAATACAAAAATTAAAATTATTTGAAAATATCACTCAGTACATGGTTGTTAATCTAAATGAAGGATATTCAACAAACTAAGTATTGTTATGAGAAAAAAACTGTCTACATATAATGTAGTGTTCCTTAAAATATTGTAAAAATTTTTGATAAAAAAATGTTACTGTAGGAGAGTTTTTTGAAGATGCCGACGACATTTAAACGAAACACTGCCGTCATCCGTGGTTAAACAAAGGGATAACTCACTATAACAGTATTCTACATATTATGCTATCTGTCAGACTGTCAAAATTAGTATAACATAGTTTTTAGGCTAATTTTAGTAGTGAGACGCGCTCAGTTGTCGCAGGCGCTCAATTGTCACGCGCTCAGTTGTCACGCGCTCAGTTGTCACGCGCTCAGTTTTCACGCGCTCAGTTGTTGCGGAACCGAATAATACATACATGTTTGCGATGGATTATTAGATCACAAAGCCGTTGTCATAGATTTGGATATTAACTTGGTTAGGCACCAAACACCCAAGCGCAAAATGTTTCTGTATTCGAAAGCTGACTTTTAAGGATTTCGTGATACACTTACAACTAATTTTCCGGTATATGAAGCGCGTAAGATGAGTCTAAACACCGAGGATGCTTGGAATTTGTCTGTACGGGAAATGCTCGACCTTATGTATACATTTTTACCATTTAAATATTCTAAACAAAATAATGGTCTAAGATGGTATAATAAAGAGACTAGAATCGCTCTTAAGAAGCAGAGGCGTTTACATTCGAAATTAAAAGCCTACGCGAGGCATCCAAACAATATTAGCACGGATCAAGTAACGAGCGATTACAAAAAAGCGAAATCGGAAACAAAGCGAACCATATGAGACCCCCTCCGCCAATTCAAAAAGAAAATCTTATGCGAATACTTAGATGAGGACCCTAAAGCCTTTTGTTCATACGTGTGTGAGGTCCAAGGTAAAGAGCAAACAGTAGGTTCATTAAAAGATAATAGCGGGAACGTAATAAACGATACCAAAGGCAAAGCAAACATAAATGATTGTTTCCGTAGCGTATTTACGTCCAATAACATATTAGGTACCCCACTGGAAGTTGATCGCTCTGAAGCCATGTCGAAAATCACCTTCAGTGAAGACGGCATTATTAAACCCTTGTGGCGGATTAATCCTAATAAAGCTCCTGGTCCTGAAGACATAACAGCTCGAGTATTCAAGGAAGTAGCGGAAAGCGTAGCCACCTTTCTGATGAAAAATTTCCCAAGGAGAAACGGACATGAAAAAGTCTGACGGAACCTGGACACGAACCCGGGTCTCCCAATTGCCACTCGGTTGCTCTATCCATTGAGCTATTCCACGAGAACAATTCTCCATGCCGTTTGGGAGACTTTTTGGGTATTGGGTCCCGGTTCCGTCAGACTTTCTTCATGTCCGTTTTTTCTTGGGAATTTTCCTAGGTGCACGCCTTATCGTGCCAAGTACCTAAAACCCCTTTTCCTTGTTTGTTATCCTTTAAGGGGGGTTCTCCTTACACCGCTTTGTATGGTCGGTGCCTCTGTGAATCCATGGCTGTGAACGATGCCGCTGAGTCGGACAACTCACGCGCCCAGTACCTACAAAGTCTCCCAAACGGCATAGTGAAATGTTCTGGTGGAATAGCTCAATGGATAGAGCGACTGACCGGCAATTGGGAGACCCGGGTTAGTGTCCAGGTTCCGTCAGACTTTTTTCATGTCCGTTTCTCCTTGGGAATTTTCCTACGTGCACGCCTTATCGTGTCAAGTATCTAAAACCCCTTTTCCTTAAAGAAAATTTTGAATAGTTTATAAAAGAAGGAAAGGTCCCGAAAGATTGGAAAACTGCAAATGTTACTCCAATATTTGAAAGCGGCTCAAAGGAGGATCCAGTGAATTATAGGCCTATATTTTTAACGTCATTCAGCGGCAAAATAATTGAACATATAATAATTCCTTAATGGGCTTTCTCGACACGTCCAAATTCGTAGTGAGTAACCAACTCGGTTTTCGTAAGACTCCTGCGAGATCTCAGCTAGCGTTGTTAATTCACGATATCTTGAAATCTGCCGTAAATAAAAGAGGCAATATTTTTAGATTTTTGGAAAGCATTTGATAAGGTCCCACATTATAAATTATTATACAAATTAGAAGTTGTGGGTATCAATGGACAAGTAATAAACTGGATTAAGGACTTTCTCTCCAACAGATAACAACCAGTAAATGGTATAAGAACCTACTCGGTTAAAGTGACCTCGGGTGTACCACAAGGATGTGTAATTGGACTGTTACTATTTTTGGTGTACATCAACGACCTTGGCAATAAAATCAATATTAAAGTGAAATATTTGCAGACTATACGGTAGTTTGTATGATAATTGGAAGCTAAGATGATAGATTAACCCTATCGTGTGATTTAGAAAAAATAATGGAATGGTGCGATGATTGGCGATGATTGCTCTCAAGCGATCAAAACTATAGCAAAAGACCAGAATATCTCTTCATCAAAGTCACAGTTAATTTTAAAAAGAAATTACTTGGAGTAATATATCGACCACCTAAAATCGGGCACTTAGCAGAAATCGATGACGCGATAGCTAAACTTAGGCAAGAATACGAACATATAATAATATCAGGTGACTTGAACAACAACATGATCGGAAATAACTACGACTCAAAGTTTCTGAAAAATACTTTCACAGCTCATAACTTATCTCTAATCCCTCTGCAACCAACGCATAATACTTTAAACTCATCCACTTGGATTGATATAATTGCTAATTCCAATCCAGACAATAAAAATCCATGGGCAGCTGTCAACACTGGGTATTTCACAATCTATTTGTCATGCTCTCGTACATCACCGAAATTCAAACAAAAATACATTTACCATCGAGACCTGAAAAGAATTAACAACGAAAAATGTTTAAGTGATGCGGCCCTTCTACCGTGGCATGACATAAAATTTATTGACAACTTAGATGATAATGTCGAAACTCTAAATACTCTCCTTGTAAATTTACTTGACCGACATGCACTAGTTACGAAAATTGGAATATGTAAGCCTCCTACCCCTTGGTTAACAACTGACACTCAGAAAATGATGGCTAAACGCGATACAAAATTCTGTCAATTCAAACGTGGTGGAGATGCATCAATCTTTTGTGAATGTAAAGGCTTACGAAATCGAACCAAACTACTAATAAGGAACGCCAAAACTCTATTTACGCACTCAATTTCCAAAGAAAAATCCTCGCAGTCTTATGGAGAGAACTGCGTGGTCTTGGTACAGGGAAAATTAAAGCATCTTCAATTCTACTGAAGATATAATCTATCAGGATCTCTTCAGGAGAACTAGCCATCAAATTACACCGTATGCAAAACGCCGCTGTGAGTTTTATTTTCAACTAAAAAAGTATGATCACGTTTCCGAATATTACTCTAAGCTCTCTTCGCTAAAACTAGATTTCCGTCGGAAGCAACACATTTTCTCAAGTATGTACATATAGATTTTTAACAACAAGATCTCCTAAATATATTCACTCGTTATTTATATCTTTGGACACCATTCATGACCGTAATACGAGAGGTTGCAGGAAACTCTTGATTCCCCAGCATAGAACTGAGATTTTTCACAAATAGTTTACAGTCACAGCTAGTAACCGTTAGAACACACTTTCCTAAGGAATGAAAAAGTCATTCTCCACCTTTAGGTTTAAAAGTAAATGCCACAATCACCTCCTAACCGTACAAAGCAGAACTTAATCGCACGGAAACACACAATTCCTTCAAACCACAAACTGTCCCTTTCACTTTTCCGTCTCTAACTTATTAGCCGGTTTTTGATTAACTTTAGTTTCGTTTTGATTATATTGATTTGTCTTCATGTCATTTATAACTCTATTAATCTATTTTCATCATCAAATTTAGTTTTCTATCCGTAGGTTTCGCAGGTTTTTCACACCCTCCTTCTTGAGGGTCTTTTCCTGCTGTGGAGTTTTTTGTTTATTTCTATTGATTTGTCTTCATGTCTTTTATAACTCTATTAATCTATTTTCATCATCAAATTTAGTTTTCTATCCGTAGGTTTTGCAGATTTTTCACACCCTCCTTCTTGAGGGTCTTTTCCTGCTGTGGAGATTTTTCCCTGAGCTCTTAGCTTTTAACCCACAAAGTAGTTTTTTCTTTGTACTTTTGCAAGCTATCTCTTTCTTTTTTGTCACGTATAACGAAAGGTTAGATGTAAGAAGAGACTTGTTAGTCTCAATCTCCCCCGGAATAAAGTCCTTTATTATTATTATTATTATTACTATTATTGGTAATAAAAGGTCAATATAGATAAATGTTCAATAATCAACTTCTTCCGAAGGAAAAATAATGCCAATGGTTACTCCACATGCTCCGAGGGAAAACTCTATCAACAGTAAAATCGGTGAAATATCTTGGAGTAACTCACAAATAACATAACACGGGGTACCCAAATACGAAATATTTGTGATCGAGCACTTCAGAAACTCGGATTCGTGAAGAGAATTGTCGGTAGGAGCGAAGAAAAAGTCCGTGAGCGGTGTTACGTTGGCCAGGCCTCACCTGGAATATGCGTGTAGTGTATGGGACCCTGCAGAAAAGTTTGTATTCGGAAATTGGAAAAGGAACGGCAAAAGGCGATACATTTTGTAAAAATTGTTACGAAAATTTAGTGAGTGTTACTCAGATGCTACAGGATGGAAATCTGTAGAAGATTTAGACAAGGGCTTAGTTTACTTTTTAAGTTCTAGGAAAGTACGTTCTTTGAGATGTAGCCGATACTATACGCCCTTCTTGTTATATCAGCCGATACTACGAGGAAATGCAGAGAAATAGGTGCTAGAACAAGTCGTTTCAAGAATTCGTTTTCTCCTCAAAGAACTTGCGAAAGCAATCGATTAGAGAAGTAGAGTCATGGTGATTTCACCCCCTGCCACACGCCGAAAAGCTGCTTGCAGGGTACATATTTAGATGGAAATAAAGACTATTATTCATCTTATGAAAACAACAGAAGCAGTTCATTTCAATAACTCAATTTTCTTTATTTTAACGGAGTGATTCCTATTTTTGGAAAGTGATTAATGTAAAATTGTCGAAGAAGGAAGAACGGGGAGACAAATATATTATATGAAAAAGAAAGTGAAAATGCATACAAGTCTTGCATGAGTTTAAATGATGTGCCAGGTTGAAACACCTTTGTAACTTGGTAACTACATCTACATAAATACCCTGCAAGCCGCCTTACGGCGTGTGGCAGGGGGTGAAAACACTGGGCGTTCGGACTAATTTTTTAGCCTATTATTATCATGTATAGTTCGCGGAAAGAATGAATTCTTAAATCGACTCGTCCTAGCATCTATTTCTCTTATTTTGCGCTCATTGACGGATTGTCCAAGGTAGCAGGGGGGTCTTATAATATCTACTATATCTTCCGCAAATGTACTTTCCCTAAATTTATCAAGCAATCGCAATCTAACTTCTAGTCCCCTATCTTTTAAGGATTCCCAACCTGCATCTGACAGCATTTTGGTAACGCTTGCTTTTTTATCGTAGCACTTCTTAACAAAACGTATCGCTTTCCGTTGCACTTTCTCGAGTTCACGGATGCATGTATCGTCTGCCGGATCCCATATACTTGATGCATATTCAAGATGAGGCCTAACCAACGCAAAATAACATCGTTCTCTAGCTTTTTCGTCACATTTACCGACAATACGCCTAATGAAACCGAGTTTTCTAGTTGCTTTAGCACAAATGTTACGGATGTGCGTGCTCCAGTTCATGTTATTCGTAAGAGTGATTCCGAGATATTTTACCGAGTCCACTACTTTAATTACTGTTCCGCTAATACTGTACGATTTATTCTGCCGCAACTGTTTTCTTTCGAAAAAATTTACTACGGAGCATTTGCTTGTGTTTAGGTCGAGTTGCCATTTTTCGCACCACCGTTGAATACGAACTAAGTCGTTTGCTAGGGATTCCTGGTCTTCCACGCTTGATATTTTCCTATATATAACTGTATCGTCCGCGAATATCCTCACTTTACTATCGATTTCGTGGCTCAAGTCGTTTATGTATATCAAGAAAAGAAGGGGCCCAATCACGCTGCCCTGGGGTACGCCTGAGGTAACTTTGACTCTGTTTGAAGTAACACCATCGAGTACTACTTGTTGTTCCCTATCGCAGAGAAAATCTTTGACCCAGTCAATTACTTCCTTATTAATTCCAGCCAATTTTAATTTGTAAATTAATCTGTTGTGAGGAACTCTATCGAAAGCATTCTTAAAATCGAGGAAAACAGCATCCACTTGCTTACTACTCTCGGCAGATTTTAAAATATCGTGGACGAATAGCGCAAGTTGAGTTTCGCATGACCGGGACTTTCTAAAGCCGTGTTGGTTCTTATTGAAATAACTAACGCTATCTAAAAACTTCATTAGTGAGCTAACAACGATGTGCTCCATTACTTTGCCTGTCAGTGAAGTTAACGAGATGGGCCTATAATTACCTGGGTCGTCCTTTAATCCTTTTTTGTAAACGGGCGTAACATTCGCTAATTTCCAATCCATTGGGACGCTGGCTTCATTAATTGATTTGGAGAACACGATTTGGAGGTATGGAGCGACGCTATCCGCTAGTTCTTTCAATACTCTAGCCGGAATACCTTCAGGGCCTGGGGATTTATTTGGCTTAATTGTACGCAACAATCGTATTGTACGCAACAATTGTACTCATTATATTGATTACTCTATCTTCGAATTCCTTCGGATTTTCCTGATTTTTATTACTGTGCTACCACTCATATTATTAATTTGATTCAATTACTACTCGTATTTACTACCTTTCTCTATATATACCGGCTTACGACAAGGCTCATTAACATGTCCACCACGGTTATAAAACACTCTCAAAACATTGTATACGAAGTGATACCTAAGAGGAAGAATTTGTAAGTTATTCTATAATTGAAAGGATGACTCCATATTTTAATGATAAGCACCACCCCAACACTATACCATACTGTAGTCTAGCATAAAAGAAGACATAGTAGGCAGCTTGCAACACAGATATAGGGCAGACATATTTCAGAAAATAAAATTGCCTTAAAACATAAAGTAAATATCAACTTACTTATATGCATTTTCCAATTATAATTACTGTCAATATTTAACCCTAAATATTTTATATGACTAAGAGATTCTGTATTTATACACGATTCACAATTTTCAGCACTTTAAATATTACACCTAGTACACATGTATTATACGTTTTTAAAAGGTATTGATTGTTTTTTCAGCCTGAATAAAATATATTTTTAGGACATAATAACATTTATTAACAAAAAAACCATAAGTTTAACCTACCAAGATCTCTTTGCATCATCTTAAACAGGTCATTACTCAAAGCCGCATATCATAGAGAGGTATCATCCGCAAAAAAAGTTAGATGGCCATTAAAAGGTCTATTAAATAAATTATTAACGTACACTAAAAATAACATAGGTCCTAAGACGAATCCCTGAGGATCTCCACAAGTAATTTGTACGTTGTCTCAGATAGAGTCATTAATCTTTGTTATGGATTTTTAAATATGCCGGTAAGCGGCGATTGTTAGAGGTAGAGGCGCTAGCTGCGTCGTGACTAAGCTGAGCCGGCAAGAGCAACCTCGCCACTAACACACACTCCCAGAACAGCTGTCGGGAAGAGCAGAAGACTCTGTGAACTGTACTACTCTACTTTTGCATCAATAAAGTCTCTCCTTTGGCTGGTACATTAAAACTGGTCCTTCGGGCCGGATCTGGTCGTATTTGGTTGGATTCGTAGTATACAGCGTATTCTTTGAATCTACGAGATATCGGACCGCTTCCGGATAATACTTCAAGACGTCAGCCGAAGAAGAGAGAACACGTGGACTACGAGATTACTACGTGCTGTCTGCTTGCTGTAAGTCTTCTGCTTACTACTTTATTTACTGCTGACCGTATTAATAGAACGCTTACTTAAAATACGGATACTACTTACTTTACGTGCGAAAATGGAGATTTTCAAGAGGGAGCAAGAAAAGCTCGGGCGGAAAATCGCTAACTCCTTTATTAATTTCAAAAAGGAAGGACAAGCGAAGATGACGAGAGGCGCGTGCGAAGTCAGGCTCGAAAATCTAGACGAATACTGGAGGAAATTAAATTACGAGCATAACGCCATGATCAGATCGAAGCAAGTCGATTTCAATGACGATTACTTTACGTCTGACCTTTTGGAACAAATCGAGGAGGTATATTTGACTCAGAAAGGAGAGTTCAAAGAATTTCTGAACAGTATGCAATTTACTACGGCAACGAAAGCTGCTGATGCTTCGCGATCGGGAGAAATTGAAAAAGGGACTCAGCCTACCAACCTTCCCAGAGTAAATTTGCCTACATTTTCTGGTTCTTTCAATGACTGGCTTCCCTTCAAAGAACTATTTGATGCTATTATAATTAAGGATAAGAGTATTGCGGAAGTTACGAAACTGCATTACCTTAGAAGCTGCGTTTCCGGAGAAGCTGCGGACTACATTAGTTCCATCCCAATTACAGGCGACAATTTCCATTTGGCATGGCAAACGCTACTTAATACTTACGAGAATAAGCGCCGTCAAGTGAATTCTCAAATTGACAGTTTATTTGCAATTTCCCCAGCCAAAAACGAAGCTTCCGCGGAGTTAAAAAGGATTTTAACCTCCACTCTGAATTGCATTCGACCACTAGATATGTTGCGGACGCCTGCGGAGCAGAGGGACGACCTTTTAGTTCACCTCACCGTGAACAAGCTTAACCCGCAAACTCGAAAAGATTGGGAAAATCATTTGGGAAATTCCAATTTGCCGAAAGAACCTCCTACTTTTGAGAAACTCGTTCAATTTCTGGAAGGCGCAGTAATAACATTGGAAGCTTTTGAGTGTGGCAACAGAGCTGCCCATGGCTTTAGCAAACCACTCCAAGCCAGCGGAAAGTCAAAACTAAGGAATAGTTCGAGCCCATTTAAAGTTCTTCATGCTAATTGTGCAAACAAAAGGGCTGAAGATAAATGCGCTCTATGCGAACAATCCCATTTCATTATGAACTGCGATACATTTCGCGCAAAAACTGCTGCTCAACGACGAGAGATTGTAAAGTCCTTAAACTTATGCTTCAATTGCCTCTCGCACCATTTGCTGAGATTATGCAAGTCTGAAAAAAGATGCAGATTTTGTCGTGCTAGACATCATTCATTGCTGCATGAAGAACAAAATATTTCAAGCGATCGTGGGATTCTTGGGAGGGACGAGTTGAAACGTCATCCCGATCCGGCTTCTTCAACAGGTTCTACACCACCGCCGTCTGCATTAGAGGCTTCTACCTCATTGCATCTAGCAAATCCCACATCCCATCGACCGACAGTTCTTCTAGCAACCGTGCTCGTTAAAGTTATTGGACCAAACGGAAATTACGTACTAGCTCGGGCATTGGTGGATCAGTGCGCTCAGTTATCATTTATTTCTGAGTCACTCTGTCAACGTTTAAGGCTGAAAGAAAGAAGCACTTTTCAGAAAGTATTGGGTTTAGATGGGTGCAGACAAGCCGTTAGCAGAAAGGCTGTATCCTTTACTCTTAAGCCTTATTTCGAATCAAAGTTTTCTTCTATCGTTGATGCTTACGTAATAAAAAGTGTTTCTTCTTATACTCCAGCTAGCAACATTCTATCATCAGAATGGGAGCATCTTCATGACCTAACTCTTGCAGATCCAGAATTCCGTGAAGCAAAGGAAATAGATTTGCTCCTCAGCGCTGCTGTTCATGCCCAGATCATGGAGGGTGAAATCAAGAAAGGAAAACCTGGCGAACCAATTGCTATGCTTACATCGCTTGGTTGGATGCTATCTGGAGATGCGAAAACGCAACCGCACGACAATCATACTTCCATCGTTCATCATTGTCAGGAGGAGAGCTTAAACGAACTCCTCAGTAGATTTTGGAAACAAGAAGAGCTTCAAATCCCGAATAAAATACTCACTCCTGATGAACAGGAATGTGAGGAACTTTTTCTTTCTTCTTACAGAAGACACATTTCAGGACGCTACATCATTCGACTGCCCTTGAAGGATGGTGAGACTGCTGAAACAGTACAGCTCGGCAGTTCATACTTTCCAGCACTAAGAATGCAGACGCAAATGGAGAGGAAATTTGAGCGTGATGGAGAATTTAAGAAAAGATACCAAGACTTCATGCAGGAGTATATCGANAATAGTACTGATAAAAAGGGAGAATACTACACCCACGAAGTGGCCTCTTGGTCGAGTGATAGAACTCCACAAAGGAACGGATGGACTAACCAGAGTAGCCACTCTGCGAACTGCTACAACAATAGTGAAACGCCCAATTGTGAAGCTAATTCCATTGCTTCATGAAAAGAACTGTTAATTTTCTTTTGTACTGATTTGTTTATTGTTACTATTGTGATTCATTTTTTTGCTTATGCTGTGTTTGTTGTTCAAAGAACAAGGTGGGCGGAATGTTATGGATTTTTAAATATGCCGGTAAGCGGCGATTGTTAGAGGTAGAGGCACTAGCTGCGTCGTGACTAAGCTGAGCCGGCGAGAGCAACCTCGCCACTAACACACACTCCCAGAACAGCTGTCGGGAAGAGCAGAAGACTCTGTGAACTGTACTACTCTGCTTTTGCATCAATAAAGTCTCTCCTTTGGCTGGTACAATCTTCAACATTTGAATTCTTCCACTCAAATAATTTAGGAACCAATGTAACTCCTCTTATGCCTGCCTCATGAAGCTTTTTTAACAATAAAACATGGTCAACTGTATCTAATGCTTTTTTGATGTCAATAAATATTCCTGCAACTTTTTTCCCAGAACTTCAGCCGTGATATGCATCAGTAAAAAAACTTAAGAGTGCATTTTCTGTACATTTAACTTTAAGAAAACCAAATTGATGGATACTGAAGAAGTTCATATTAATAGAAAAAGTCCAGCATTAACTATCTTCTGTAGTATCTTAGAAAAGACTGAAGTAAAGATACGGGACTAAAATTATTAACATCCAACTTATCATCCTTTTCTGTGAACCGGAATAAAAACAACTGCAGTTTATAACTGCTCAGGAAACACTTCAGTTTCCATACTCAAGTTTAATATAAAGGTGAAGATAGGAGCAATATTGGCATGTAGTACATATATATATATATATATATCATCATCATCATCATCATCAGCCATTTTCAATCCGNCCAAGATTAGAACTTTGTGCTGCATTGTTAGCTGTTCGTTTAGCAAAACACTCTTCAAGTGTTCTTCATTTGACCCACACTCGTTTGCACATTTGGTCTGATTCTCTAGATGTCTTATATTGGCTTAAAGATCATCCCTCGAGATGGAAGACGTATGTTGCCAATCGTTGCTCTGAAATTTTAAACATTTTGCCTGATAGGATTTGGCATCATATTCCTTCTTCAGAAAACCCTGAAAATGCAGTTTCTAGAGGCATTACTACCACTGAATTAATTAAATCAGAATTGTGGTGGAAAGGTCCTCCACGTTTGTCCATATCCAATCAACCTTGGCCTGATTCAGACTCAGATTTTAACGTGCCAGTAAACCAATTGGAAGTAAGAAGTTTTGCTCATGTCAGTACCGCGACTAAACCAATAGTATGGGAATTGCTCAATAAATACTCATCATTACCTAAGCTTTTACGCGTATCTACCTTTTGCTTTAGATTTCTTAGAATAAAATTTGCTAATAGAATTATGCAAGGCACTCTTTTAAACTTTCTGAGAGAGTTTCCTCTCTCTTACGCATTTTATGCAACAGCAGCTGAAATTGACTATGCACGTTTGGTTTGGGTTAGTTTAGTTCAAAAGGCTTATTTTCCTAAAGAGATTTCTTTGATCTTAGCTAACAAGCCTTTGGCCAGTAAAAGCCCTTTGCAAAAACTCAATCCGTTTTTTGATGGATTTTGTTTACGTGTTGGAGGAAGATTGAAGCACTCTCTCTTAAGTGAAGATGAGAAACGTGATTCACAACTTACTACGTTAATTATTACCCACATCCATCAAATTACTCTTCATGGAGGAATTCAATTGACACTTTCTTCCATCAGAAGAATGTATTGGGTGTTGGGAGGCCGCAAGACTGTCAAAAGGGTCATACATAATTGCTTTACTTGCCGTCGTTATTCTGCCTCCACTATGTATCAGAAAATGGGAAATTTGCCCGAGGCAAGAGTCAGAATAAATCGACCTTTTCTTAAATCCGGTGTAGATTATGCAGGACCCTTCTCGATTAGAATGTCTTCGGGGCGAGGTAACAAGTCATACAAGGGATATATAGCACTGTTTATTTGCCTTGCTACCAAAGCTGTACATCTTGAAATAGTTTCGAGTTACGATACTAATGCTTTCATTGCTGCCTTTAAAAGATTTACATCGCGGAGAGGTCACTGTGCGGCTTTGTATAGTGACCAAGGTTCTAACTTTGTAGGTGCCGATTTAAAATTAAAAAATCTTTTTGAAAAACAATCATTACATAGCAAAGGGGTAGCGCACATGCTGGCTAAGGAAGGCACTTCTTGGCATTTTAACCCTCCTGCAGCTCCACATTTTGGTGGTATTTGGGAAGCTGCTGTAAAATCTACGAAGTACCACTTGCGTAGAATCATTGGACTACATACTCTGACTTTTGAAGAGTTTTCTACATTATTATGTCAAATCGAAGCTTGTCTAAATTCTCGTCCGTTGATTCCACTAACAGATGATGTTGCGGATTTACAACCGTTAACACCCGCTCATTTTTTAATTGGATCAGCATCCTTCGTACTTCCTGAACCTGTTGTAACTAATGAAAGGCTGCCTCCTCTGAAGCGTTGGCTGCTCGTCACGCAAATGGTGCAACACTTTTGGTATCGCTGGTCTGCCGAATACCTGCAAAACCTCCAACGGCGTTCGAAATGGACGAAGGAGACTCCACCCTTGGCTGTTGGACAAATAGTACTGATAAAAAGGGAGAATACTACATCCACGAAGTGGCCTCTTGGTCGAGTGATAGAACTCCACAAAGGAACGGATGGACTAACCAGAGTAGCCACTCTGCGAACTGCTACAACAATAGTGAAACGCCCAATTGTGAAGCTAATTCCATTGTTTCATGAAAAGAACTGTTAATTCTCTTTTGTACTGATTTGTTTATTGTTACTTTTGTGATTCATTTTTTGTTTATGCTGTGTTTGTTGTTCAAAGAACAAGGTGGGCGGAATGTTATGGATTTTTAAATACGCCGGTAAGCAGCGATTGTTCGAGATAGAGGCGCTAGCTACGTCGTGACTAAACTGAGCCGGCGAGAGCAACCTCGCCACTACTACACACTCCCAGAACAGCTGTCGGGAAGAGCAGAAGACTCTGTGAACTGTACTACTCTACTTTTGCATCAATAAAGTCTCTCCTTTGGCTGGTACAAACAGAGTGTATACAAGAAAACGCAATGGTCACTCTCACGTGTATTTATTCCAAACTCAACTATACACCATCTCCAATCTTACACGACTGACAGTAATAAAGTGTCACAGTCCCCCATCCCACGGCTTAACTCGCACCCGATAGCCCCGCCGAACTTCACTCCCCACAGCCTGGCTCCACGCTCTTCGGATTCTTTGGAGCCTTGAAAGTTACAATGTGATATCGGGTGGATACATTTTACTGATGTAGCGGAGCGATTCCAAAATATTCGGGAACGATATTCGTTACAATAATGTAGTTTCATGTTTCATTTCATGTAATGCTAGAAATGTTGAACTGCTGAAAGAAATGTTTCTGTTAATACTTGTAAAAAAGTATAACATTAATAAAACTTAATTTTTTAAAAATAAGTATTTTTTCATGATTTTAATAATACGAATTCAGATTACCCACCAAACTACCTATTTTGGGAAGGAATTAGTCCAATATTTCCTTTTCTGAAGGGGGGTGGCAATGGTCAACTTCTACTCCATCTGAATGGTAACGTAATCGTATGTTGTATAACTTAAGAATTGATGAGATTGGGTTTTGTATTATTTTTTCATGATTTTAATAATACGAATTCAGATTACCCACCAAACTACCTATTTTGGGAAGGAATTAGTCCAATATTTCCTTTTCTGAAGGGGGCCGGCAATGGTCAACTTCTACTCCATCTGAATGGTAACGTAATCGTATGTTGTATAACTTAAGAATTGATGAGATTTGTTTTGTATTAAATTTTCAGTTTGATTTCTATTGCAGGTTTCAGCAAACATTCTGATTCAAAATTGCTAAAAGCAATGCTAGCTGTTTGAGGTGATGAACTTTTAGCGTTTGCTAATGGAAGTGATAATGAAGCGATAATTTCCGTAAATTTTCTATCAGACGGTGCATAACTTTTCAAATAATGCCAAAACGAATGAGAGACTATACCCTTGGAATAGCAATCAATATGATCTGACAGTACTTCGTGAAACATTATTTTAATAAATGAGACAGCGAATTTCATGTTATGTTTCATGCAGAAAAAGTGAGAATTTAGCTGTGAGAATATATATTCTCACAGCTAAATTCTCTCTTTTTCTCTGTAGTGTACCTGACGATGGCTGTATGACAAAAACAGTCTTAAATAAAAATTGTGCAAATAACATGAAATTCGCTGTCTCATTTATTAAAATAATGTTTCACGAAGTACTGTCAGATCATATTGATTGCTATTCCAAGGGTATAGTCTCTCATTCGTTTTGGCATTATTTGAAAAGTTATGCACCGTCTGATAGAAAATTTACGGAAATTATCGCTTCATTATCACTTCCATTAGCAAACGCTAAAAGTTCATCACCTCAAACAGCTAGCATTGCTTTTAGCAATTTTGAATCAGAATGTTTGCTGAAACCTGCAATAGAAATCANCATTAATACGTAATTGATCCCTTGTGTATCTGTAGTGCATCCTTTGTGGATATGTAGCCACTGTACACAATATACGATGTATATACGTGTGTATACATATACACTATGTATACAGTAGATGTTGTGCTGTGTGGGTAGTATGTGGGTTCTAAATTTTATGAGGGCCTCAATTTACAAGTTAATATTTTATTTTGCAGATTAAAAACAATATATCTCTTGAAGATATTTTCCTTAATATCCATATTATCATTACTATAAATTTAAAGTAACTTATCACCTGAAAAGAGGAATAGAAACAGGTGGAAAATGTCACCCAATAAAAGATTTCTGGCCCTGAAAGAAAGAAAAAGATAAGGACAGGTACTCGGATGATAGGAACGAGTAAACTGAAGAAAAATGACTGCGGTTATGCTTCGATAGTATTTCTTACCGAGGTGAAGAGAGGAAATTCATTTTAGGCATTAACTGTGTTATTTCTAGCAAAAGTTAAACTTTAATCCAAGTCCTTCATTCATGTTTCATTTAACTGAATTCTCATTTTACGTTTTACTTTGAATGGATAGCAGTGATACTCTATACATGATTTGGAATTGAAACAATATGAAGACGAGTATTATCGCTAGTTTAAATAGCACATGGAATTAAACGGAGGATTCATAAGTTTATTACTATGTAGTAAATAACCCACCACCTAAAACACATTCATGAAAAAGAGCAATGGCTTGTGATAGCTTCGGCTGAGGCTTTTGATTCGTTGTGGAAAAGATTTGATTTCAGCGCGGGTAAAATATGCGGAAAAGAGACATTATTTCGTTACTCTGATTCCGCGCAATTCCGTTTATTTCCCGCTCCTTTCTGGATCATCAGTCAGTGGAGCGACCGTGCTTCTTTTGTGTCTATGACAACATCTGTGTAACTCCGGCTTTGTCTGTGTGGAATATTGTTTGAAAATTTATTTCAATCAACACTGCCGCTACTGCCATATTGCACAATACTATAATGTTATCGATATACTATGTATATATATCCTTAGCTCGTGTGTCTCTTTATTAGATGCTTTCATCACGTGCAAATTGACGCGAATCCTCCATGCCTATGAGTGAATTTTCTCTCGATATATCTCCTCATTGCATGGCATTCCTCACTAATTTCTTTTTTATTTTCTTCTTTCAGAGCCTCTCTGTTCGACTCCTAGACATGGAAGGTCTTCGTCACAAAAATTATAGCGTTGGGAGAGGATTTTCTTCGAGTGTTGGAATTGCGACGAGAGAGAATGCCGCTGCTGAAGGAAAAATGGCAAGCATCGCCTCTCGGAGTCTATGTTACAATTCGACCAGAGGACATCAGTGGTAGAATTCATTGCGGCTGTAAAGAGGCTTGCTATAGGCGAATCCAGGAGGACCTTCGTCGCTCGAGGTAACCGCGAAGAGGCGAAATAAGAAAGCAATACTTCAGTGTGGTCAGTGTTGTGAGTGTGTGATAATCAGTGAAAGAGTGTAATTGTGTGCAATTTTCAGTGGTAATATTTTTAAGAGTGTGTGATTGGCAGTGCAGATATCAGGAGGTATCGATCTTCTTAGAAGGTATGTCGATCTTGTTTCTTATTTTCATATTCTCTAGTGATTGGAATCGTAGGTCTTCGTTAAAAGCAGATCTAGTAAATCAGGCACTATGCAAAGTTAAATTGCAGCCACATCCCTCTTTAGGTACTATGACAAAACAGAGATAGCACACTCAAAGGAGCTGAAAGCTCATGAGCGCCTCGATGGGTAGCTTGCCCTGCTTACCACCAGGAGCCAGGGCCAGACCTAGAAACATATCAAAGAGGGGAAGAGCTATTTCTGTATCGTGTTACACCTTTTCAATGAAACAGCGCTGTAAAGTGTTTGTGGTGAGGATTTTCATTCTTAGAAGATTTTTGGCAGTGCTTTTATGTCAAAACTATAACTGATTGCTTAGTTTCGGTCGGATTCTCAAATAAAATTAGATTCTTGGTAAAGAAGGCTAGTTATCTGAATGGTAGAATCAGAGACGAATCTAGAAATACGATTGGATGGGGATTTAAGACAATTTCCTACCCTAGTCATCTCTAATCATCATTTAATATGCCTTTTTGTCATGATAAATGCAGCCGAAGAATAGTGATCGTAGAAAATTGTTACTTTATGATCCTCCTTACAGGGATCAAACAGCCTACCCCAGGCTAATTGCTTGCCCTACAAAACCATCCAGGGTGGCAATCTTTTCCCCCACCTGAATCCGCCAATGCATGTAACTGGCCTATTGGTGTTCCGCGTAATTTGCGACATTGACATATTTCCAACTTGATATTCCATACCCTCTGTAATTTAAAAAGATATTCTTTCATTTTACTGGCTATCGTTTTGATGGTAATGAAAGATTATACTCCGCAGTCGGTGTTTTCTTCTTCTTTCTAAATTTAATTTACGCCGGAAATAATAACACTGGGTTGAGTTTGCGCGAAATTAGTGTTGATATATTGGTGTGTCATAAACATGGTTAGCACTGCTGTAGGTGAGTTGGTCACATGATCGTGTAAATCACGGTAATTTCTACGCTGTTGAGAAAGGAAACTTTCGGCGATCAATCACATTTATTCCATTTGTGCAAGGAATTGATAAATAAGTCATATAATGATTTCAGAACTAACGACTTTGATAATAGAGGTTTTCATCTCATATATCATATCTTAATCAACAAAGGCAAAAGCGATACACCATCGTTCATTATCATCTATATTCATTTTTATATTTCCTGAGGATTTCATGTTTTCGTTGAAATATGTTAATTATATAGAAGTCGCATGCTCTATTATCAAAATAAATTTCAATCGAATCTCTTAATTATAAAATAAACTTTCTATCAATAAAACTTTGTCTTGACCAGGTTCCTATGTGTACCAGATCATGCCTCTTTAAACCGATTAGGAGACAGGGCTCACCACTCTTCCAAAACCACTCAAAATCTCGAGTAACTCGTCTGTCGGTATTTGAGGTGTTCGAAACGACTAATTTTCTACTTTTTGCCACAACGAAATTCCGTTTTATTGTGACTCCGCCATTCTCCGACATGAAGTTGTTCAATCCGTAAGGTAAATGAAAATTCTTTCTTTTGAAAGGCATGTGGCGTGAGTTATGTTTTCCCCTGAATGCGATGAATTCTGAGATGGCGACCACATATTCCTCTGTTGGAGTTAATGGAAACGCTTGCATAAGTATCCCCAATTTTCTACAAGGCCGGTCGTTAAGGGCGTGACGTTAATGCCATTTTAGAAGGATTATTTTGTTTTCCTATATTCTCATTTTCCTCCGGTATTCGCGACACCCCGCCGGTGGGAGTGGGATGAGGGTAAGGCTGCGGAGGGGAGATGGTTAGTCATTGTTGCCGGTGCTTAAGATGGTGTAACGGGTCGAATTCACGCAGAAACATATTTTGGAAAATATTCTTATCGCAAAAAAGCCGCGGATAAGGTGTACACTAGTTAATTATTAAGTTAATTAATAGAAATAATAAAAATTGCAAAAAGAAATTTTTTAATATCTCGTAATCACTCTTACAAATATCTCTAACTGATGCACACATATCCGAAAAAAACGGCGGTTAGCTACTAAAAAGCACGATTTTATAAAGCGCATTGTACTACATACTTAGATACGATGAAAAGCTTATAAGCTTTTCATCGTATCGCGATACGCGATAATGATACGCGATAAGAAGAGCTCTAAAGAGGTTTCTCGAACGTTTGGTATTTGGAACCCCTGTAATATACCGAAATCTGGCATACAGAGAGTTGATGGAAACGTAGATGAATATCGTGTAATAAATTTGTTTGGCAACAGGAAAAAACGCCAATCTGGAGAGAATTTGGAAAATGAGCAGACAGAAGAATCAAATTTCGGATTCAATACGAAATAACCTCTTTCAAGGGCAAGTTCTAACTGATGGCTTCTCACAACCACAACGTTATATATTTGACTTAGAGAAGTAAATAGGCTTCGCTGGCTAAAAGGAACATATGTTATCCAGGGAGAATTAAAAATGTAATTTCTGTCGCTTAACCCGCCCATTTCATCGCATTCTCCTCTGTATTCGTTTGCTAACAACAAATAATTACTTAAACGTCTCATCATTAGGGACATGCAAAAGGTGGGGTTATTTTATAGCCAAAAGTGGTGATATATTTTTATAAAAGTGGTGTTATTTTAGACTGAAATCGTTGTTATTTTAGTGACAAAATAATTGATTTTGATTGAGTGCCACGCTTTTAGTGGGCCCACCTGTTGCCCTGACTTTTGGATGCTATTGACTAGGGATAATTTGAGCAATAATAAACATTGAGTATTGACTGAATTCACATTATATATATTTTATTCTTCACATATTCATATATTCTACTCACATAAAGAGACAAATTACTATTAAACATCTGTATTTTCAAATGAAAAAATTGCCATTGTAGGCCAAATTGTCTTCTTTTAGATTTGTTCTCCTATCTGATAACACAGTGCTATAGCAGGAAAGAAATCTTTCTGAGTCCACA
>KZ309761.1:0-10042 GCA_000376725.2 Ladona fulva
AATGAAGATTCCCCATTTCTCCTCAACCTCTTTCACTCTATAAATCCACAAACTGGCTGTATCAGGGAGTATTAAAAATATATCTTTTGTTGTCCTTATATAGAACAAGAAAACCTCGCTGTATTTTCACTGAAAATAAGTTCTGACTCAATTTATTTAATTTATCTGAATAATTTAATTATCAATCAATGGAAAGATTAAAGGACCAGCGTAAAACCTTCAGTGTGGCAAACATTCGCCGTCACTGATCTTAATTATTTATGTACGCCAGAAATTTCCGTATTAGCATAGACTTGATATCGTAATACCGGTTTTCTTATATTTCGTATGGTGTACATGTCTCAAGAATTCGTCAGTGACATTTCATAACTAAATAGCTTACCTGAAAAATGACCGGTGGCTGATAGTAGCAGAAATGTAATCAGAAGCCCTATGGGATTAATCGGGAAGCAAAGGACGAGATCACTGCGATACGGACACATTTTTAAGCTCAAAATATTTGGCACAATTGTTCCCATCAGTGGCATTTCCATCTATAAGTTACAAGATTAGAAGGCAGTGACGTATCCTTCATTTTCTGTAACTTTTCCGGAAGGAAGCACGTTGGGATAAGTATCTTGTCTCGTTTTTGCATTGGTCAAAATTCTAAGAGATAAAATTTAGCATAATTTTCTAGTTAATCATTTTGCCAAGAAAATACAATCTAGGAGTATAGAAACAAGGAGGAAAAGTATCCCCTTTTTGGATGAAAAAAATTCCTTTATGGAGCGTCCATAATGTGACATTTGGTAAATGTGTGCTAATTGCATTAGATAGATGAACGGAGGCCAGTCATTGATTGAATGAAGACAAAACGCCACATTAAAATGTTGAATATCATCTGAATGGACATACCCTTAAAATTGCATTCAACATGATTACATCGAAACGAGACGTAACACATCACTTGCGTTCTTTTTTGCGCCGCAATCATATATTATGCAAGGGAAACAGTTCGCTGCGTTTCACATTTTGCATTTGACATATGATTTTCGCTGATTTTTTCTGAGATTGCCTCTCATTGCAGATTTTTCTGCTCGGCGGAGGAAATTTTTAGCAGGCCATCATAATGCCACCAATTATTCGAGATCTTTGTAGGCATTCCGATAAATTAGCGTCTTTAACTTTCAGGAATGCTTTGGATTATGTCCGGACGACTGATTATCGCGCGCGTTATCTGAGCACGTGATAACTGAGCGCCTGACAACTAACAATCAGCACTGCGACAATTGAGCGCGTCTCACTACGTATCACTTTGTTAAATTAATTTCTGGCAATTATTTCAGCATTAAAACTTTTTATTCTTTACTTAATACTTACTTACTTTGTCAAATACTGTTAAGAGCAATAAAAATATTGTTTTGTCGGCATTGTTTCTGTTTAATTTTAAAGATATATTACATAAATTCCTTTATTCTTGTGTTTAAAGACCATTAAATAACATGTTACACTATTTCAACATTCGAATTTTATATTAACACTATTTTAAATTGAATTCTCCAACTTACTTGTTTATTTATCCAAAGAAATGGTAGAATCACCTTTTTTAATATAGCATCAATATATTTCTTTTTATTCGTAAAAGTTGTTATTTCTCTAAAAACTTCGCAAGTAGTACTAAATGTGCAATGCTATATATTTTATTAATAATTAAATGCATCGCATTGCTTTAACTTTCAAATTTTTACTGCAAGTGCTTGGATAATGATGTTTTCGTGTTACTTAGTGTAAACTAAGTCTTTTTCTAACATATGAAATAATGTAAATGTTTGAGCGTAAGTGAAATTTTTAACGGAAATCTCTCATAGTCCTTTTAAAATATACCAGCTTATGCGAGCAAAGCTATATATTTACCTCTATAACTTTAAACCCTAGTTCCTCGAGGACATTCTATGGACAGTCAATTCCGCGAAACAGCTGGTAGCCAGAAATTCCGCTGAGGTGTAGTTATTTAGTTACCTGCCTCGTAGTTCCTGAATATATGTTCGGTTATAGGACTATGTTTACTCACGGCTTACTTAGTTAGTCATAGCACGGTAACACATACAAAAGATGCACTTGGTATACTTCTAAGAACGAATATCGAAAAACGATATCGATGATTTAATAGTTTCCCAGTAATACATAATAAATATACATTTATATCATACATAAACAATGCGATGAATTTCACTGACACTTTTTTATTTCATTTATCGAAATCTCACACAAAACTCATTGTTTTTATTACATCAATAAGATTGTTTCAATTACTTTTTTCATATTTTGTGAATGAATCGAACCTAGGGATAGCTTTTCAGATTGTAGGAGCTACTTAGTTTCGTCAGCTAGAATACAGCGTTCTAAATAATCAAGCCAAACTTCCTAATAATCAATTGTTGGAATAGTGGAAATTGGCGGTATTCACCTTCGTATATTGGAATCCAGAAAGATTACCTCGGAAAAAGTGCCACAAGAAAATGGCCACAGAAGACATGGGAAAAGAATCACATGAGAAAAGTTAGAAAGAAGGAAACAAGATTGAATAAAAATTTCTATATCGAACATTGAGAAGTATGTACGTTCAAATAAGGATTTTACGATGGAATGAGGGCCAGGATAATGAAACCAATATCGATTGTCTTAGAAAATGTTTAGTACGGGTAACCAGAAAACCGAGTTCATGGAGAACATTTAGAAGTTTGTACATTCAAATAAGGATTTTACGAAATTCTAACCAGAGGTATTCAATATGGTGAATCTAGATAGGAAAAGATGATGCAGGTAATGAAATCCCAACACTTTCCCGCCAACTAACCTTTAAATTATGTTTTCGTCATCTGCTCAACAATACGAGGGGTTTGATACCCATCATACTCTTTATTCGTTTACATGTGCATCAGCCCATGCTTCCTTCCGCTCTTCCTTATAAACTTTTTCCTTTTGTTCTGTCAAGTAATCTTAATTAATTGATTTTAAGCAACTACAAGGAAATTCGCAGCTAACGTCAGCTTCCTAAAACTGCCTCCCCTGTTTCTCTTATCCAAAGAATTTAGATATGAATGATTTTCCTTTAATATTACAAGGTTGTTAATGAAAACTGCTTATATTCAGTCTCTCTTTTTACTCTAGCATATACTCCAACTTATCCTATATCCTATTATGCCCATTTGTTCCCGTATTGCATACTTCTAATTTTTGAGTAGCTTAAAGATTAAAATGCTAAGAAACTTACTGCATTATATACTGCAATAACGATGAAAACTAATTATAATGTTAGCCATTGCAGAAATTGAGTTTTTCTGTGAACCTTTTCCTCTGATATTATTACTGACCACCATCAATTAGTTGCGACTAATTGATGGTGGTCAATGATGATATGATAACGATTTCCTGCGGATGATGGTGATAACGATTTCCTGCTGCATTTTTTCATATCCAAACTAGTGACATTTTTCCGTGGCAGTTTTTCCTATAACATTATTGTGTAATGTTGTGATTGTTATAATATATAACATAGCGTAATGACGTTGAGAAAGAGAGAAGAACGTTGTGAAGAGAAACCAAAGAAGAGAAGACTCTAACCTCTAACTCTAGAAGTTCAATAACCTTCTATAGATTCTCTGTATTTCATATTTCCATCTGACCGGAAAATGCATGAAAATTTATTTAAAAAAATATTCAATGCATTTCTTATAGAGAGCTATTGACATGGGATGAAGAAATAAATAGATAAATATATATAAGCACGAAGGTGATTATTATGTAAGATTATGTAAACTGGAAAGAGTGTAAGGTAACTTTGGCGTATTCTAAGAGGAAATTTAATCATTTTCAGTATTTCAATACCGAAAAGTACAGATGGCTCGAAAAAGGTGGGGTAGTTAACTGTATCTAGGCACAGATAACAGATTCTCTTAGCTGGAAGGAGTCATCTCTACCGGGAGTCATCTGTATCGTTCACACCATGGTTCACACTGAGACCTTGACGGATTATCCACCTATTGCAAAGGAACACAATATCGGAAAGATATCTTAACGCAGGGGGTCGTAACGTAATTTCGTAATGAAGTAGCAGGGGGATCGCGTGGTACCATTTACGTCTTCCACTAATGTACTTTGTCTGAATTTATCAAGCAATTTCAACCTAGCTTCTAATCTCCTTTCTCTCGAAGATTTCAAACCTGCACGTTAGAGCATTTTCGTAACGCTTGCTTTAATTTGTAGCATTTTTTTAACAAATCGAATCACCTTGTTTTTTCTCGAATTGCTACCAAGAAAATTGCATCTTACTCAATTCTCATGAGAACGACAGATTGCTAATTTAACATACTATACATTGAATTAAGTTATTATTCACTCAACACATTAGCACAATATGTAAATTTAACAGATAAGCTAAGTAGAGTCATGGTACATACATGCTTCCCCTGCCACATGCCAAAAGTTTGCACACTGGATAGATGGGTATGGGTAGGAATACATTCACTCAACAAAAAGCACATTCAAACAGTTCGTTATTTTGAGATCCATGGAAAAAATGGTGGCAATTAAGATGTATTCTTAAACTGTTGTATATCAGTCCCTCCTTTTAGGCTCTATAATTGTTGGCTACTGCGAACACTAAATTTTCAGAAAGTTTTTATTTATTTCATCAACATTCTCAAAATATTACATAGAATAGGTTTCCATTTCCAAAATAATAACTCTATAGCAATAATAATATTATTTATAATAGTATTGTTACATACATATATGATTACCATTGTATATTTATAATAGAATAACATACCAATTTAAAGTTATTTTCAATTAAATATAATTTAGTTGAGAGTAATTTTTCTTCAAAAGACTCTTCAAATTACATTTTTCAATAAGATCAGAAAATCGTAAGGAAGCTCTGCTCTGTGCTTCACCTCATCTGTACTTGCCTTTCCCCTCTAAATATTTTGAATTGTAAGAAAAACTATGCTGCTCTGTCTGTGCCTACCCTACTCGTTAATATGACATTACATCAGTCAATAAAATGAGCTCTATGTACATCAGTAGGACTAGACTGACTTGAGGACAAGGAAAGTGGGACTTGAGACCATAGTGTGTGACAATTTAGTTATGCAAATCATTTTCTCATTATTATTCATTGTTAAATTGGCATTTTCCAAGAATTTAGGAATTATAAGAAAATTATGTTTGGTGATCCTCATATCCCCTCATTGTCATATTGCTCATCGTATAATTTTTAAGGGAATAAAAAATTCCTCCTAAACTTTTCCATGAAAAAGAGAGCCATCAAAATTATGCCAATGGCCTCCATGAGGTATCCATGTAAACCAGTCTTGTCACCCTTAATATGCTCACACTCCCCGGTAGGTATTTTGAACTGAATCTCTATATTGTCTTGATTATTCTAAAGTGATATCAATCCCCATCTTTTGGTCCTTGTGGGCATGTCACAAATGTAATGCCACATCTTTATCTGTTCATGCATTAGTTCAAACATACACATAAACAATGGCAAGCTTTCATTCTATCAATGTGATCCCAATAATTCTCTTTCTGTTAATACAACAAACTTCCTCTATCAATTAAATCCATTTCATCACCAAAGCTATCTAAAGTAGCCTCAAAAATCTACTCCTACACATAGCATTTTAGTGATCCACTGTAATGAATTTTCTCTACCAAACTTGGATAAATTTTGTTTTTTTTTACAACTTTCAACATATATACATATATTTTTTGTTTCTGATGGGCCTACTTCCTTTTACTTTATGTGCCTACAATAAATCTCTTGACGTAATACATGGGTGGTTTAGTTAAATATTTAATCATTAATGTTTGATTGCATTATGTACTTTTGTTTTCTTTTGGGGTTAAGTCTCATCCTCATGTGGCAGTGCTTCAAATGGTGACTTTGTAATCAGCTGACTATGTGGCAGTGAGTGAGGATGATTCTACACTGATTGCTGTCAGTAACTGTTGAGAGAATTTGCCAGTGCCCACCATCAGAGCACAATTGATTTTGCACCACCTTAAATGGCTCCAAGCTGAGACCAGAACTACAGCTGGTGATATGCATTCACCACTTTTTGGGGTTTTTTGGATCAACGCTCATAATTAATACAGTCCATTTACATAATTTTGAGGTCCAACTACATTTGATCAAATAGATTCTCATGACTTGATACATTTCAAATTGGAAAGATTCACCACTTGTTTCATATATCTTGACTATATCCACATTACTTACATTTTAATAAAAACATTTATCAAATATCATTACAGTTATGAATTTACTTTATTTTGACAGCATCTATGTTATTTTGTAACAAAGAGATGGGATAAATAAATCCTAGGAGTTTCCAATGTACATGTAATTATTGGTGAATTATAGTATATTATTTGGGCATTTAAAGCACAAAAGCAAAAACGTCATCTTTTAAAACAGTAGTACTGTATTATACAAAGGTATAGTTTCCACAATATTTAATTTAGAATTTACAAGAAAAATATCTTACTTCTTCCCTCTTCAAGAGAAACAATAAAAATAAAACTGAGTAGATGAAAGGGAAAAAGTGAAGAACATGTGAAATTTTAAGCTTTCTAACTTTGAGAAATTTTTAAATGCATGATCCTAGAAAAAATTAAGGTAACAAGGAAAATCCCATGATATCATACATTTCTAAGTCTTAGTTGGAAATTACCTGTAACTTAAGACCAACCTAAGCTAGACATTTAACACAAAGGTTGTAGTAAAATTGTTAGAAGTACTTGATAACTCAGGTTGTTTCACACATATAAGCCCCTATTGGGGACCATTTCCATCGAAATAGAATGTACAGCACGTCTGGCTATCTGGGAGCCCCATTTCTACAGAAGTTCCCTGTTATATAAATCTTTACTTACACTCTCTTGAAGTCTATATTTATGCTTTAAGATTCGTAGCTTACAATGGGGATGTCTCTTCCAAAGCTGTTCATTATGATGAGGAGTTAATACTGGGTTTCTGGCGTTAAATATCTCGTTGTGTTGCTTGAATCAAGTTTATTGCTGTACAATTTTAAAAAAGTGAACTTACTTTTCTTGGAGGCAAAGTTATGTGTTATTGCTTTCATCTTAACTTGAACCTTTGGGTCACATGCTACAAAAAAGATGAATAAAGATGCTCCTTGAAGAGTTGCAGTGGTACAGAACAGGTAGCTGAGTACATTGGAGACCTTTCCAGATGAAGCAGTTATCTCTACAAATATTCCAGATACCCATGCAATTCCAAGCAAACAAAACAAGAAGAAGGCAGAGAAGACTCTTCTTTTCAATTTGCTCTTCTGATGCGCTCTCAGATATTTCTCCTTCTTACAAAACAAAGTATTCATCAACCAAAGGAAGACTATAATGTTTATAGTAACAGCTAATGCAATAGGAAAAATCACAGCTATATAGAAAGCCTTTCCGGATGGGTAGCACAAGGCTGAATTCGAACGACACTCATAATTGTTGAGGTCAGTTCCTAAGGTACCTGCAACTGGAAGCACAGGTAACCCCCAGCCTAAGATGCATGTCTTCAGAATAAGATGAGAACCAATATACCTCCTGGAGTTCAATGATGTATTTGGAGAGAGTCTTAAGAGCTGTAGTACAGCTATGACCACCATCCAGGTGAATGCTGCTATCACTGAATAATGCATAAGGGCACCAAGAGCTATACACAAAGCTAAACTTTTTGAGCACTCTCCCATGCCTGCAATGGCCAAGTAGCAGGCCATCATCATGGTTAATGAAGCAGAGAAATTAATTTGTACTTTTTTGCTGGCTCCATGTCTCCACTTGCTAGATATGAGTGCCATGACAAAAATGCCTATTAGGCAAAATAGGGAAATACTGCATCCTACCAGAGTAAGGATGTTCAGAAAGTCATCATCTGCTAAACTCTTATTGGTACTCAGTAGCATTGCAAAATGGGTGAGATGTGTGCTTATGCAGGCACTTAAACCTTTTGGTATCTCACCAACAAAGTTACTGGAAGACACCTTCTCAACTCCTTCCTTGGACCACTGCTTAGTCTCATGATCCCAAAAATAACAATCACGATTCTTTGAAGATTCTTCATTACCTGTAGAAAAAGGTATTGAATGAATATTTTCATGGTTACAATTTCTTTGCTATGGTTTTCTTTCAGAACATAGGAAAGCTTATGTACATTACTTGTATATATACATTATTATTGCTTTAAATTCATTTTTTGTTAGAAAGTTATTTAAGGATCAATATAGTAGATTTTTTTATTTACTAGAAAGCAGAACACTTTTATTGTATTAAAGTGTGTTTTCAGGAATTTTTGTTCATATTTCCACTAATAGACAATTAGATAGATTTCAGTTGTTTTATTGAAATTTTCTTTTTGGTTAAATCAATTTTTATCACTGGATAAAGTTAGTTAATCTGATTATTGGTGTAAAAGTTTGAGTGATTTATTATCCTACTGTGTAGAATAAAGAGAAAGTTATTCATAGCACCATTTTCTTATAGTATTGTTTCTCTTGGGTGAGTTTTGACTGCCTCATTAATTTTCTTTAATCGTGGTATGATAATTAAGCAAAAAAGTGATGAAGTACTAGAAAAAGTTTACCTTGGTGAAAAAATATAAGAATTGTTGTATTCTGAGTGTTGAATGGTTCTTCTTTGTCATCCTGAACCATGTTGAAGGACAAAACTGGGGTATCTAGAACAAGACCTGAGTCTTCATCTCCTTCAAAGAGGTTGCTATTTTTATATAATGAAAGAGTCACTCCTACATCTTTAAGTGGCTGTAGAAGAACAGCTCCCACAAATACAGGTTTCTGGAGAACTTCACTCATTAAATCACTCCAAGATACATTTTCTATGGAAGATACATTAGGTCTGTCTTCATTCAAAGCTACAAAACCCCTTAAATTGCTTCGAGGGGATGCAGTAGCAGCAGCAAAATGAGCAAAGCTTACAGGTTTTGGATTATCAGAAGAGATCTTCTCCAGCAGCTTATCGACTGCATCCAGAATTTCTTTGGATGAAGATTGCATTACTCTACTTTCCTTTGGGGTTTTGATTTGGACTGTTAGTAACTTGTTGACTATTTTTGCCAAATATATAATGTCATTTTCTGATTTTGATTTTGACTGATGGTACTCTTGAGCTGCTCTCCTGAGGAAATTAGCCACTTCTTTAAGCTATAGGAAGAAGAGATAAAATGTTAGTGAGATATTTCTACCTAACATAACCTTGATAAGTTTTTTAGCTTAAGTTTTACTAAAAATACAACTGAACCTCAATTTCCTTGATTAATCCAATTTAGATGACTGCTTACCATAATTAATATAAATTGCATTAATCAATTCCTAATCATATATAACTTGCAAGGAAAAGGGTAAAGGTAACTTAGCATGTTAAGTCATGCACATGGGAAAGATCCCAAGGAAAATCTTGTATGGACTTGAACGAAAAAAGTCACTTTGTATAGCTTGTTCCTAAACAAGGCCATGAATGATGCAGCATAGTATGACCAAACCACTTTGCCCTTGCATACAAAGTCTCACAAAGCTGCTTGAGAGTATGTTGTGTCTCAATAGCTTAATTACATAAAGAAGCTTCTTGGAAAGTAGAAGATTTGAGGTTTGTGTCTTCATACTCAGACTTTTTCAGGTCCGTTTATATAGACGCTTCTCCGGATATATATATACATATAGGATACTAAAGGCGAGGCAGAAGAAAGTGCCTCACGGAGCCGCCGATTTTTTTGCCGTAAAGTCCCGGGTTTGGACATCTAGGAAAAAAGCGGACTTCTATTCTACGCATCATGGGTTCGATTCTAGGGGGCCCCAAAAACGGCCACTTTCCCATAAGAATGCATTGAGAGCATTTTCAAAAATTCGTTTAGCGTACTTAGCGTAAAGATAGAACGTTGAAATTTACGGAATCGCTAGAAAATGATTTCATCTTCCGTTGGCCGCAAGAGCTTTATACCTAATGGCCCCAGGTTCGATGCTAGGTA
>KZ309761.1:13850-27212 GCA_000376725.2 Ladona fulva
AAAAAAAAAAGCATGTGACCTTCTGTAAAAATTTTCGGAGTGCATATATTGCTAAATATACTTAGTTTTATTGTTAAAATATAGACATTTATGCTTAGTGTTGGAGCCTTCAAGACTATTTTGATATTTGATTGTATTGTGTTCTTGTATGCATTATGGAAGATGTAGATGTATTTTGTAAGAAGTGTAGAAAATTTATATTAATTTTGTTGATTGTCTTAATTTAGGTGTAAGCTCGTTTTTAAAATTGTATATTTTGTATATAAGTTGCCACCGGACTTCCGTCCACTTGTAACTTTTTATTGTATAATAATAATAATAATATAATGCCTCATTGCGTCCATTTACCACATACTATCATCGTATTCTCATGCTCAAGCTAAAGTGGTTCCACATCTTATCCTGCTGACCAAGTGAAATTATGCCTGCGGTCCGACTGCTCAATGGACCGAAGATGAACATCTTTTGTTACCTAGAGGTTTTTACCCTGAGGCTCCTTAGTTCGATGCTAGGGCAGTTTTTCCGTCTGACGTTCATGAATTCATTTAGGGTATTTTCCATTAAGATAGAAACTTGCAATTCACGGTGTTGTTAGAACCGATGACTGTCTATCGACGGCCGTAAAGATTTTTGCCCTAAAGGCTCACGTTCGACCCCAGGACCATTCGAATGACCAAATTATCAAAAATTCGTAACGGTATTTCCCGGGCAGGTAGAACGTTGAAATTCGCTACATCTATAGAAGATAGGGGTTTCTATGGTATGCTGTAAGAATATTTGTCCTCCTCGACCCAGGTTCGATGCTAGGACATTTCGTATGCACGTATTATGAATAATTCCTTTAGGTTATTGTAGTTGGTGCATGGAACTCGGTGTATGGAAGNTAAAGTACCGGGTTTGGACATCTAGGAAAAAAGCGGACTACCATTCTAGACATCATGGGTTCGATTCTAGGAGGCAACAAAAACGGCCATTTTCCCATAAGAATGCATTGAGCGCATATTCAAAAATTCATTTCGCGTACTTAGCGTAAGGATAGAACGTTGAAATTTACGGAATCGTTAGAAAATGTTTCTATCTTCCGTTTGCCGCAAAAGATTTATCCCTGATAGCCCCAGGTTCGATGCTAGGTAAATTCTTATTGCAAAACTTTCAAGAAATCATTTCGGGTATTTCTAGGTAAGATAGAACGTTCACATTCACGTCATCGATAGAGCGCAAACATCTCTATAGCATAATGAGAGATTTTTACCCTGAGGGTCCTTAGTTCGATGCTAGGGCTGTTCGTATGTCTGAAGTTCATGAAATCATTTAGGTTATTTTCCGTTAAGATAGAAAATTGCTGTTCACGGTGTTGTTAGAAATTATAATTGTCTATCGTATGCCGTACAGGTGTTTGCCCTAAATCCTCAGGTTCGATCCCAGGATCATCAGAATGACCGAATTTCCAAAAATTCGTTACGGGATTTCCCGGACGGGTAGAAGGTTGAAATTCGCGGCATCGATAGAAGATGGGGTTATCTATCGTATGCTGTAAGAATATTTGCCCTCATAGACCCAGGTTCGATGCTAGGACATTTCGTATGCACGTATTACAAACAATTCGTTTAGGTTATTGTAGTTGGTGCATGGAAATCGGTGTATGGAAGGCGGAGTGGGTCAAATGTTGTGAAATGCCTTAGTTAATGTATCTTACATTAAGCTTGCTGTATGCAAGCAACTTTTACTCGTGTGTGTGTGTGTGTATATATATATATCGACAACCGATGGACATCAGCAGTTCTGAATTGGATACCAAGAGACGTGAAGAGACCAAGAAGAAGACCAAGGGACCGATGGAACAGAGACATCATTCAGTATTTAGGGGTAACATGGCAACGAGAGGCTCAGAATAGGGATAATTGGAAAGCGCGAATAGAAGTCCGCTTTTTTCGTAGATGTCCAAAACCGGGGCTTTACGGCAAAAAAATCGGCGGCTCCGTTAGGCGCTTCCTTCTGCCACGCCTTTAGTATCCTATATTTTTATATATCTATATATATATATACGAGTAAAAGTTGCTTGCATACTGCAAGCTTAATGTAAGATAGATTAATTACGGTATCGCATCGAAAGAACGATCATTTTTGATGTACTTAAAGTTGTTTAAGAACCAGAGTTATTAGTTCCATCCAATTGCTGAATTGTAGCAATTTCGGTAAGCGCCAAGAAAAAAACATACAAAAAGATTTCCTGTATATTCCTTATGTACGCAGTTATATTTGTCCTAGCATCGAACTAGTGACCAATATGGCAAAATGTTCATTGCATACGATATAAATCTACATTTCCTATCAATGTGTTGAATTTCAAAGCTCTTTTTTAATGCAAAAAACACTAAATTAATTTATGAAAATTCATCCTTACAAATTGTCCTTGGGTCGAACCTGCGACCTCTAGGAGAAAAATCATAACGCTATACGATGGAAAGTAACATCTTAAAACGACTTCGTAAATGACAACGTTCTATTTTAACGCAAAATACCCTAAACGAATTTTTGAATATTCGTCCTTACGAATTGTCCTAGCATCGAACCTGGGGCCACTCTATCGATGTCGTGAATTTCTACGTTCTATCTTAATGGTAAATACCCTACCCTAAAAACTAATTTTTTGAAAATTCGGGATCCAAATACACCTAGCATTGAACCTGGGCAACTAGGACAAAAATCCTTCCCTGAGTTCCGGGAAGAAGCATCTTCGACGCCATATCTACCACACGGGATATGGTGAGGCGGTCGAATGCGAAGGACGCGCCTCTGGCCGTTCTCTCCCTAGGCCAGTCTAAGGCCTTCGATCGCGTCGGACATTCTTATCTGTTTCACATTTTAAAAAGAATGGCTTTAAGGACTGGCTGGAGAGCATGCTGTGGATGCTGTACAAAGACGCCGTATGCATGGTCCGTGTCGGTTCGTCCCTTATGGCACCCATCCCCTTCCGAAGGGGAATCAGGCAAGGTTGTCCAATCTCCGACCAATTGTACATTGTAGTACTTGCTAGCCTTCGAGCCCCTTGTACGGACGCTCAAGACAAAGCTGAACGGCGCCTATATCCTGTATCACCCCGAACGAACACCCCCGCCGTGACGGTGTTCGTGTCGGAGGAGGAGGATCTGGGGAAGGGGGGGCATCCGTGGAGGGACACGCTTCTGCGCGCTGTCGGGGTGCGCCAATTGACCAGCCTTCAGCACTCGTTGGCCAGAGCGCGGCGGCTGATAGGTCCCGCGAGCGAGGGAATGCAGACCCAGGAGGATCGCGAGAGATCGAGGGGTTCGCGATATGAAGCAGGAGACTGGGAAGGCGCATTCGGCTCCCTATACCCAAGGGAGCGGTATACAAAGAACTATTGTACAAGTGTAACGCGCAGGAATGGCCGATCTTGGGTCGGGACCCGAGGGTGACGGTGAGGTGGTGATACCTCCGAACGCACCCCACCTTGGGGCACGACGGCGACGCGGCGTGGCGTTTGGCGCACGGCGCCTGGGCCAACTGCTCGTTCCTGAAGAAGGTGGGGTTAAGGCAGAGCGAGGACTGTCCCTGGTGTACTGGTGTGGTAGGCATCGCATGCCACCTGGCCTACGAGTGTCCCAAGTGCAGGACTCTGTGGAATGCCGTGGCTAAGGCGATAAAAAAGATAACTGGGAGGAGGGATTTACTGGTGAAGGAAATATTTGGAGGACTGGAGGAGAGAAGGGACCCCGAAAGCAGGTTGGAAAATTATATTATATCCCTAGCAAAAGGAATCATTTGGCGACAGCTAGACGCCTACTTTAGAGGCTGACTTCGAGAAGTGGGCTACGCGACGGCGTTTTCCTGAGGCATGCTAGAGCGTGGTCGTTTTAGCGACCACATTGAATTCGTTTGCCTCTACCTCCTCCGCCTCGGTGGCGGCGGATTTCATCAAGGAAATGCACTTTAATGCAAGTAAGTCGTCAGAAATCTTTTCTAGTACTCAGGAAATGCAGAAAGTAGTGGAAAAAAGCGAAGTGTTCTCTTTAATTCAACGAACCTTCCGGAAAACGGAAGTAAGGTGCGTTCTTCTTGTTCATGTGACGATATTTCCGACAGCCAGATTTCCGATATTTCAAACACCGGTCTGTGTGACCTTGGCGTCCCCCCCTCTCCCGAAACACCTCTCTTCCACCCTCACTGAGGGTGAGGGTGGAAGATTTTGTCATTAGCAATCTACCTGTTTCTACTAATATTAATGATATTAAAATGCTTTATGTGAACTAGGGTTTCCTATTTTGAATGTGTTGCAAATATTTACCATGTGCCCCACCACCGCAGAAAAGTTGGAAGGTAAAACAATAGGAGAAAAACGTCCCTGGCCGCTATTTAAAATAACAACTGAATTCCTTAATGACCCAAATTCAGTCAAAAATATCACCAACCTACTACATTTGAGGGTAATAATCACCAATTTTATTAAACCAAAGTAACCAGTGCAATGTATCAAATGTCGAAGAATTGGATATACCAAGAACTTTTGCCACATGTCCCCTAATTGCGTAAAATGTGGAGGGCCACATACCTCACCTGAGTGCAAAAAAGTAATAGAGGATGACCCCAAATGCTACAATTGTGGCAAAAAAACACCCTGCCAATTATCAGGGCTTTATCGCATTTGTAACACCAAAGCAATCATTACTCAATAGATCTAAATCAATTACTAACACTCAAATTACCTACCAAAGACCACTTCCCCTTCCTCCCCAAAACTTTACCTACAGCCAAATCTTAAGAAAACCCGAACCTCACCCAACCCCTGCTAATACAACCACTCCAACCAACAATACAATATCAGAACAAGAAGACCTGGTAAACTGGACATTAAATGTAATAACCAAAGTCACTTCTCTTCGAACCATACAGGAGAAAAAACTCTCTATATTAACTGAAATAATGAAAATTCATGGACTCTAAAACCAACCTCATCTACTGGAACTGCCACGGTCTAACTGATAAATTAACAGAATTATTATCTTTTCTAATAGACTGGGACATAGACGTATGTTTATTACAGGAAACTTTCCACTCCCAACACAAATATACACCAAATTACCAAGTAGTCCAAAACGACAGACCAACCGAAGGTGGTGGGGTTGCAATCCTGATAAAAGAGACAATCCATTACACAAATCTCCCTAGAATTAAGCTATATTTAGTAAATACGCAGGCATTAGTTTTATGTTAGGTTTAAATAATATTAATATATATATAATGTTTACATTCCCCCACATAACAACACCGAACTTCTTAAAAAAGAACTAACCATCCTCTTTAATATCCCGGTAAAAACATTTTTGTTGGCGACTGGAATTGCAAACATAAAATATGGGGTTCTTCTGTCAATAACTCCAATGGAAATACACTTATGCATATAATAAACAAACTAAACTCTTCCTCTGTACAACTTGCAACACATTCACCAAACCAACCCATTCACTTTCATCGAAATGAAAGCTTAGACCTTCTTGATTTCATTATCACCAATCATTTTAACAAATCCTTATACCCACATACTCTCTTTGAATTTCACTCCGACCATCTCACAATATTCTTAGACCTAAATAACACCCCTACAATCAAGCAAACAAAAACAGATGCACCTCTGCAGTGAAGAGGAGGATAACATTGGCAAAGACTGATGAAAATATTACCTTAACCTATTATAATGTTTAAGAAATCATTTACCTTCACAATGTCAATGTCCTCCTTTTCAAAATTTTCTGAGACCTCTTTAAGTCCATATTTTTCTTCTTTCTTTGTTATCAGATCATGCAGTTTCTGGGTTTTATTTGAGGGCCTGTTGCATAGTTGAGGCTTCTCAGGAACTTTCTCCCAATACATGCCATTAAAATAATCTCCATCACAAAGGCGCATTGGAGTTGGCACTCCATTCTCATCCAAACAGGGGTTTATTGGAGTAGCATGATGCGTCAACTTTGTATTGGGCCATAGAAAACCGCCCTCTTCATGTTTTAGACACAGGCGATTGCTTGTGACATCAACCAAAGTGAAATTGTAAAGAGCTGACATATCATTAAATGCTTGTTTTACTTCCTCTATAAATTTCAAGTGCTCTTTCTTGGAATATTGAGATACAAGGAGAATTTCAATATTAGGATCTTTTTCTCTAGGCATCCTGGTTATGTTGAACTTCAAATCATGCTTGATTGTATTTTTTTGTAACAGGGGATTTCTTGTGCCATCAACAAAAGTAAAATTGTAAAGAGCTGACTTATCATTAATTGCTTGTTTTACTTCCTCTATAAATTTCAAGTGCTCTTTCTTGGAATATTGAGATACAAGGTGAATTTCAATATGAGAATCTTTTTCTCTAAGCATCTTGGTTATGTTGAACTTCAAATCATGCTTCATTGCATATTTTTGTAACTTTTCATCGATATTAACATGATTATTAGCCCTGAACTTCACAAAAGCTCTGTTGTGAACAAGTAGCAAACATTTATTAGAGATTAAAGTGTCTCCAAATTTACACTGAACTACTCCATCACCAGCAAAAGACAAATTGAATATGATTACTTTATGTACTTTCGTAATATCGAATACACCAATTTTTGTGTAATTGATGGATTCTTCCTCTTCATATCTTTTCACAGAACAATTAATTTTTGTTTCCATTTCAGATATATTCCTGAAATGTATTTCTCCTTCGGTACTTGTATTCTCTTTGGTAGTGTTCATTCTCTCATTAAAGTATAAGCTTAGTAATGCACCAACATTATTTTTCATTGGTAAAATGGCTAACCTATCATCATCTTTTGTCCACACTGAAATTAAAATAGATGCATATGATCAAATCAGAAGTAAGGTTGAAATTTAAAATATATTTCTAACACCTCTTGGTATTATTTCCTTCATCTAAACTTAGACAATTGATCAATAAATTCATAAAGGAGGTATACAGGGGAACATGCAAATGACTTACAATCACCACCTCAGAGAGAATCAAATCCAAATGATTTATAGCTAATTTATTCATACTGGTTAAAGTTCATTCAGCAGATCTGCATTAAAATTGCACATGATATACAATATTTATTATTGTACTTTACCATGAGTTCATATTAACTACTTAAGGAGATAATGGTCAATATATTTGAAAGTTAACCTTTTCATATTTTGAGTAAAAAGTTCTTGGGTTCTTGGGTAAGTGAAGCACTATATGATATTGAAATTGAAATACTTAAGTATATATGTATGAAAGACAATAATAAAATTGGCTCTTAGACAAAGGAATTTTCCAGAAATCTGGAAAATTCTATATATCCAAATGTTAGATAAACCTGGTATATTTCCTTCAGTAATTTATTTAAAATAATATATCTAAAGACCAAATGATGAATAAATAAATGGCTGTCAATATAGAATGGAACATTATCAAAGTCAAATGAACCATTGTCAAAATGCTAAAGATTTATGAAAACATAGGGAACTGTTGGCATGTACTCATCAAATGAATACCNGAGCTAAGGAGGGCTTGAAGAAACACCGGGGGTTTGTTGTATGTCGCAGAAGCAATAAACCCATTGAAAATCTACTTAACCCTCGTGATTTACCCAATTATTCCCTCTTGAGGATCGCCGAAATCAGGCTGTCCGAACCGCGCGTTACACAAGGAAGATTTGAAGACTACCGCCCCATCAGCCTCCTTCCTGTTATTTACAAAACGTTCATGAGAGTAATAGCTGCACGTCTTAAGACTTCCCTGGCAGCTGCCCAGCCCAGAGAACAAGCTGGATTTTGCAAGCGATTCAGCACTATGAACCACATCCACACGCTGCAAGAAATTATCAGCAGAATGAACGAATACGAGATGCCACTAGTACTCTGCTTCTTGGACTATGCCCACGTCTTTGACTCGGTAATTACCTCCTCAACACTGGAAACACTGGGAAACATGGGATGGATGCCAAGTACATCCAACTTTTACGCAGCATCTACAAGGACGCCACAGTCTCTGTACTGCTGCATGAAGAAACAGAGGAATTCTGGATTGAGAAGAGAGTGAGAGAAACGACTGCCTTTCACCAATTCTTTTTACAGCCGTTCTGGAAGAAGTCTTTAAAACCTTAGACTGGGAGAAAAGAGGCCTACCGATCAATGGAGAGCACATCAGTTATTTGCGGATAAACTTATCTAAAACTAAGGTAATGTATATTTCTTTTGCAGCACAAATACCAATCCTACACGAAGAGGTACCCTTGATGATTGTTCAGAGTACACCTACCGGGGCAACTGGTTACGACAGGTGAGAAAAACAGGATTAATGATGTGAATCGAAGAAGGAAACTAGGCTGGGATGCCTTCGGAAGAAACACCCATATTCTGAAGTCGAAAATGCCAATGGTCTTGAAGAGAAAGGTCTTCAATCAATGCATTCTACCAGTTTTGACATATGGAAGTGAAACATGGGTGTTAAACGCAGCAATAACCCAGCGACTTCAGACTTCACAAAGAAGTATGGAACGATGTACGCTTGGAATCACAAGAAGAGACAGGAAACACTACACCTGGGTTAGGAAGATAACAGGAGTGACAGACATCATAGATAAGGTAAGAAACGACATCCGATGGACATCAGCAGTTCTGAACTGGATACAAAGAGACGTGAAGAGACCAAGAAGAAGACCATGGGACTGATGGAACAGAGACATCATTCAGTATTTAGGGGTAACATGGCAACGAGAGGCTCAGAATAGAGAGAATTGGAAAGCGCTTGTGGAGGTCTAATTCTGACGTCGGATTGAAAATGGCTGATGATGATGATAATGATATATATTTATATCCGGAGAAGCATCTATATAAAGAGGTTTATATACTTGGAGATGCAAGCGTCTATATAAAGGGATATATCTGGAGAAGCGTCTATTCAAAGAGACGAGTAAAGGTTACATGCATACTGCAAGCTTCCTCACGAAGCCGTCGTTTTTTTCCCCTTAAAGTCCCGGGTCTGGACAGTATGGAAAAAAGCAGACATACATCCTAGGCATCATGGGTTCGATTGTAGGTGACACCAAAAACGGTACTTTTCCCGTTTAAATGCATTGAGCGCATTTTCAAAAAGTTCTTTAGCGTACTTTGCATTAAGATAGAACGATCAAATTTAAGGAGTCGTTAGAACACCTTTTTATCTCCCGTTTGGAGAACTTTATCCATAATTGCCCTAGATTCGATGCTAGGTCAATTAGTAAGTCCAATTATTCTAAATTCATTTAGGTTATTTTCCAATCAGGAAGAACGTTGAAATTCACGTCATCGACTGATGATATAGATATCTATCGTATGTGTAAAGGATTTTGTTCTGCCAGTCCCAGGTTCGTTGCTAGGGCAATTCGTATGTCCGAAGTTCAAGAATTTGTTTAGGGTATTTTGCGTTAAGATAGAAAGCTGCAATTCACGGAGTTGTTAGAATAGATAGATGCCTATCGTGTGCGGTGAAGATTTTTTCCCTATTGGCCCAGGTTCGATGCAAGGATCATTCGTATTACCGAATCCTAGAGAAAAGAATTTTTGAGGAAAGGGAAATAAATGGTTTTAAAAGTTTCTTTTCTACAAGNGAAGTGCCTCACGGAGCCGCCGATTTTTTTACCGTAAAGTCCCGGGTTTGGACATCTAGGAAAAAAGCGGACTTCCATTCTACGAATCATGGGTTCGATTCTAGGAGGTCCCAAATTCGACCATTTTCCCTTAAGAATGCATTGAGCGCATTTTCAAAAATTCATATAGCCTTTTTATCGTAAAGATGAAACGTTGAATTTTAAGGAATCGTTAGAAAACAAGTTTATCTTCCGTATGCCGCAAACGATTTATCTCTAATCGCCCCAGGTTCGATGCTTGGTAAATTGTTTATGCAAAACTTTCAAGAAATTAATTTGGGTATTTGTAGGTAAGATAGAACGTTCAAATTCACGTCATCGATAGAGAGCAGACACCTCTATAGTACTTCTAGAGGGTTTTACCCTGAGGGTCGTTAATTTGATTCTAGGGCAGTTTTTCTCTCTGTAGTTCATGAATTCATTTAGGGTATTTTCCGTTAAGTTAGAAACTTGCAATTCACTGTTATGTTAGAGTAGGTAATTGTCTATCGTATGCCGTAAAGCTTCTTGCCCTATAGGCCAAGGTTCGATCCCAGGACCATTCGAATGACCGATTTTTCATAAATTCGTTACGGGGTTTCCCGGGCAGGTAGAAGGTTGAAATACGCTACATCTATAGAAGATATGGATTTCTATCATATGCGGTAAGAATATTTGTCCTAATAGTCCCAGATTCGATGCTAGGTCTATTAGTATGGACGTATTTTGAAAAATTCGTTTGGGGTAATGCAGTTTGTGGATGGCACTCGCTGTATGGAAGGTTACCCAAAGCGAATTATTCAAAATACGTGCATTAGAATTGTCCTAGCATAGAACCTGGGTCTATTAGGACAAAAATCTCTGGGGAATTCGGTAGAATGTACTTCTTCTATTGATGTTTCGAATTTCAGCATTCTACCGCACCGGGAGATACCCTAGCGGGCTCTTGAGAATTCGATCATTCCAATGGTCCTAGAAACGAACCTGTTCCAATAGGGTAAAAATAGTTAAGGCATACGATAGACATCCATCTATTCTAAGAACACGATGAACTGCGTCTGTCTATCTTAACGCAAAATACCCTAAATGAATTCCTGAACTTAGGACATACGAATTCCCCTAGCATCGAACTAAGGTCCCGCCGAGTAAAATATTTACGCATATAATAGATGTGTTTATCTTCTATCGACGACGTTATTTTTAACGTTCTATTTTTCCGGAAAATACCCTAAATGATTTTTTGAAAATTTGGCACTATGAATTTACCTAGCATCGAACCTGGGGCCAGTAGGGATAAAGTTCTTGCGGCATACGGAAGATAAAAACACTTTTTAACGACTCCGTAAATTTCAACGTTCTATCTTAATGCAAAATACGCTAAACGTTTTTTTTCGTAAAGTCCCGGGTTTGGACACTATGGAAAGAAGCAGACATGCATCCTAGGCATCATGGGTTCGATTCTTGGAGACACCAAGGACGGTTCTTTTCCGTTTTATATGCATTGAGTGCATTTTCAAAAATTCGTTTAGCGTATTTTGCATAACGATAGAACGATCAAATTTACGGAGTCGTTAGAACGTCTCTTTATCTTCTGATTGGAGAACCAAATTTATCCCTGACGGCCCCAGATGCGATGCTAGGTCAATTAGTATGTCCAATTTTTCAAAAATTCATTTAGGGTATTTTTTTATTGAGGAAGAACGTTCAAATTTACGTCATCGACAGATGATATTTATATCTATCGTATGCGTAAGTGATTTTGTTTTGCTAGTCCCTGGTTCGTTGCAATGGCAATTCGTGTCTCCGAAGATCAAGAATTAGTTTAGTGTATTTTGTGTTTGTGATAGAAAGTTGCAATTCACGGTGTTGTTAGAGTAGATTGATGCCTATCGTATGCCGTAAAGAATTTTTCCCTATAGACCCAGGTGCAAGGATCATTCTTTCTTTGCTACAAGAAAATTCTATAACCATTTATGTTTAAAAAATTAGACTTATCCATTCCTCGTACTGCATTCTTTGAGGTTTAATCAATCAATTCAGTTTCTACAGATTCAAAGGTTCTCAAAATCCTTCAACGTCGAGAAGAAATAGGTGGTGGAACTGGGTCAAAATTTGATAAACCATTGTCAAAACAGACAGGTACAATGTAAAAATTAAAGGAAACATTGTCAAAATAGAATGGTCCAATGTCGAATTACAGTCTGTCTTTGTCAAATTTTAATGACCCATTGTCTAAATAGGAGGAAAGGGTAAGAGCTCTGTAACCCCTTAACCTAAGATGGAGGACTCATATTTTTTAACATGGTAATAGTATTGATATAATAATTTACAGTTTTCATTTTGTAGTAATCTTTTAATGCATACCCAATAGAAGAATGACTCAGGATTTGAGGAATTAAAATTATTATTTCTCTTTCAATAAATAATCATGTTGAAAAAAAAGTCACTCATATGCAATGGTCTACTTCTTGATGATAGCATTGAATATTTTGAAGTAGGANTAAATAAACGACTGTCAATATAGAATGGAACATTATCAAAGTCAAATGAACCATTGTCAAAATGCCAAAAATTTATCAAAATATAGGGAGCTTTTGGCAAAATAGCCTGGGAAAGGATGTACTTATCAAATGAATACCACATACTTAATTGATCATCCTATTGTAAGGTGATTAGAAGGACCTCAGACATCCTTTTTAATTTTTTGGTCTGGTATATATACAACTTGTCAGTCCGGGTCTCTCTCCTGATTGGTTGATTTTTGGCCAGTCAACTTTTCCTGTATTATCTTGTCCCATGCCTTGCTGAGTGTGTAGCAGTTGTCTCTGTTCAAATTGTTTTCACTCAGCCATATTGTGATGGCTTCCTTGGTAATACGGTCGCAATAGCTATTTGTGTGGCCGAGTCGTTTGGTGGCATCAAAATTGATCTTGTGTCCTTGCTCCAGGCAATGCTCGGCCACTGCTGACTTCTCCGATTGGCCTAGACGTATGAACCTGGAGTGTTCCATGATGCGGGTTGTGATAGTTTGGGAATTTTGTACAATGTATGAGGCCCCACATTCACACAGAATTTGGTAGAATCATGGTGTTCTCAGGCCCAGGTTATCCTTCAAATGAACTAAGCATTCCTTTAGTTTTCAGACTGGCTTGTGCAAGGTCCAGATGTTATTTTTCCTCAGAATCCTGGAAACTGTAGTTAGATATGGAATGCATGCAGTTGAAATTGAATCCAGTGCAACCTTTCTCTCTTTTTGAGGGCTCCAGGCCCCAAAAACGGCCCTTTTCAGGGCCTAGACTAAACCTTGGAGTTTTCCGCCTTATCTAAAGCAGCGTATATGTCTCTTTTGCTGTACCCATTTCGCTGGAAGGTGGTGCGAAGATGTGCATTTTCTAGTGCTAGACTGTCCCAATCTGAAATAGTCTTTGCATGGTGGACCAAAGTGGACAGCACTACCTTGCGCTGTGATGGGTGCTTCATATCATATGCCGTAAGGTTATTGTCCTAGTGGAACCAGCTTCCTAATGCTAGGACAATTCGTATGGGCGTATTTTCAATAATTCGCTTAAGGTATTGCAGATGGTGGATGGCAGTTTGTCTATGGCGAGCTGAGTGCTGCAGGTGGTGTATAATGCCTTAGTTATTCTATCTTACATTAAGCGTTGCATATATGTGTGTGTTTGTATATATATATATATATATGTATGTATACACACACACA
>KZ309763.1:0-12401 GCA_000376725.2 Ladona fulva
GGTGATGTAATGAAGATTCGTGAATTTATACGAAACCCAACGATCTGAAACGTTTTCGAATATCAACGCTGAGTTTAATAAAAACACCTACGTAATATCCTTCTTGAATGTCATGTTATCAACTTATCAAGTATATTTGCTCCTTAAAGCTTTCTCAAGGTTAAGGTAAACCTGTCAAATAAGCAAATCACCTTCGAGTTGATTACTTTACAGACAAACCTGAACAGCAAAGATAGGCTTATAAATGTATGCTTGGATTTCAACCTTATACATTACTTAAATTCACAAACTCAAAGATTCCTAAATGTTTCTTCTATAGTTATACTGAATCACGAGGATAATTCTGTGAGCATACTGCTCTCAATGCATGGTAATTGGAAGAAACATCATAGTAACTACATACTGAAATATATTTCTCGTAGACCTATAAAGTATGGTAAAAAGTCCAACCAGACATACATGTATTATTTTACTTACATTGAAATGTTTGCAGCGAAAACGCCGCTTTCTACATCAGCAGGAAATGCATTTCTTCGTCTCGATGCTCCGTTCCCAACACGATTCCATTACCACAGATTTAGAATCACACAGTTTTTCACTCCTAGCTAAAGAGATCACTGAACGTAGAGCTGTGTTCAGACAGAATTTATCTATTTGTACATCCACAAGTGGACTATTTAGAAGCTCAAACACGCCAAAGAAGATATCCAGATGAAAACACGATCAATTTCGACAGATTCACTGCACAAGGACTACAAATTATCACCGTTTGAAATTCACCCACCTTTTGATCGCCATTTCACTTCCATCTTGGTGTAAACACGAGGCGATTGCGTTGTTTTTTGGCGCGCTTTCGGAAGAATACGATCGTCTTCAAAAGTTTGAAAGACGTAAATGGAAACTCCAGAGCTATGAGTGTTGTAATGTGCCTCAAAGTTCTTGTTGCGATTCTCATAACCCTTGGAAATACCATTTACGTATTTCAGAACTTTTAAGAAGAACGAAATATTCCGAGAGCGCGGTGAAAGAGCAGATAACGACCTCGTGTTTGCTTCGAAGACGATCTAATGGCGATTTAAAGTCGTGCGAATTTCGAACGACAGCAAATTGTGGTTGATATGCAGTGAATCTGTTGAGAAAGATCAACGAAGTGACTCCTTCTGGATATCATATTCAGTGTGAATGTGCCACGTACCAGTGATTTGCTTTAATATGAGTGTAAAGTGTACATCTCGTGTCTGTGCTCGTGACGTATGGTCGAAGAACGAAGAATCAAGGCGAATGGACTGCACGCTGGTGTTCTGAGAAAAGGGAACTTCTCAAACACCCATCCATTACCTACAGAGATGCATGTAAGTACACTACATGTGGTGTAGAAGCAGTTGCCAGTGTAATTTCCAACTTTACTTCACAAGTTAACAGTGTGGCGTTCAAGAAGGCTGTTGAAGCGTTGAAATTGTTGATATGCCAAAACGTTTAAGTTCGTTGGGTGTCGTATGAATTCACGAAAATTCATCACATCTCATCCTAATCATTGCAACTACATTCTCCAAATTTAACTCAGGGTTAATCAAGGTTAGGCTTAACAACATGCAAACCTAAACATTCCGAAACCTTTCAGGTCGCTAGATTTGGTATTTTCAGGAATATTCATCATATCCAACCTGATTATTTGAACCACGTTTTCCAAAGTTAACTCAGGTTTAACAACGTTAGGTTTAACAGCATCGTCGCGTAACTAATAAGTTAAGAACATACTGAATGTAAGTATTCATTTTAGCTTGTTTAATATTAAGACAACCTTGTTTGATTGATCAACTTTATAGAGATCTTTCAATAAAGCCATCACCTTGATTGCAAGGTTTACAAGATTATAGGGAAATGAAAAACTTGTTATTGTTTCTGAAAAAGATACCTATAAGTTTTCCAATGCCCCATATACAAATATATATAAATAAGAAAGATAGATAATTAGGGAGTAAAATGTTTTTAAATTCCTTTCCATACTTCAAACGGCGAGGCATTAATGTCAATGTTATTACCAAATTGTGATTTCTTACACGCAACATGATAACAGAATATACAGTTTTAATAAATGCAAAGACAGTGACTTCCATTATCATAGAGCTTAGAATAGTGTTATAATATTTTATAAAAATGTTTAGATATAAACGACATGTTTAGACATATATCATCATTTAAACTCCGTGTGTTAGCTCGAAGAAAATGTTTTGACGAGAGAGATGAAAATCGTAATATAGAAATTCTTAGGGAAACAGCATTTTGTATTCTTCTTAGTGCTCTAATTCGCCTCCATTTCTCTAAAAACTAAATTTGATTCAATAATGGCAAATTTTTCATAAATATTATTAAGTATAACTGAAACATTCATTTATGGCGATGCGCAACTCCCATTCTTTTGTTTACTGGCGACGAGGAGATTTCAAATTTAATAAATCGCAATAAATTAAAAATAATAACTTTATGCATCATTTATGCAATTATAATCGTTTTTTAATTTTTTTTCCGAACAAGAAATTAATATATATCTCGATCTGTTAGAATTATAAATTATGAAAAATTTAAATTCCAGATCTTCACTAATGTTACGCGAAGTTAAAAGAAAACAAAAATATGAAGAATGTTTACGAACGAAATATATTTAAAATNAAATTCTTAAAAATTTATTCCTAATAAAATTAATTGCTAATTCAATCGTTTTATTTTTTCATAAAATTATTTAAACGAAAAGTGGGCGGGGCAGCGGACGCTGTAACAATTTCAGCCAATCAAATCGCAGGATTCCTGATTTTACGTTATCGAAAAGGAAAAATTCTCAGTTACTGCCTGAACGTCTTTGTGTGAGGACCTGTTATCAATTGTTGCTGGAAGGACCGTTTAAATTTGAATGTTGTCCGTTACGTTCAAGTTTTAAGTTAGGGAATGGAAGCGAAGTTTTAAAGTCATACAATTTCTTTTGAAACGATATGTATTAACATATTAACGATTATTTAGAAAAAAGACGTTCGAAGGCGTGAGGATATCTGCTGCTGCCAGTCAGGGTTCCGTATTTGCAGTAAGTTGCATATATCTTTCTTCAATCGGTGGTTTCTTAAACTTAGTCATACTTCTAATGAGTCTTTTCGTTAATCTTGTAAAAGAAGACTACAATTATATTTATCGCTAACGTTAGCTTCGATAACTTCATTTCCGTTAGTTTTTAATAATCTCGAGAGAACATAACAGCGTTGAGAAACTGTTGATCAAAATTTAGCTTCATCGCCGAGATTTACCTCGTATAAATCATTCCCTTTTTACAATTCCTAGTAACTTTCTCGTCTGTGCTTTGCCGTGTAAGTAACGTTCATTAAAATTTGAATTTTGCGGAATAGATCCGAATGCTTATCCTTCCGAATTCAATCGTTTCGTGAATAGAAGTTATTTTTGATGTGTCATATTAATATTTGCTATTTGTTGCCGGAATTAGAATCATCGAACTCATTTCAAATTACCTTTTCGCGTAGGCGTAACGGAAGTCACGATTCGTAAATATTCGTATTTCTTCGCTTATTCCTCTGCTTTGCAACAGCAAACTCAACTTTTACATAAGATTAGAAAAATCAATATTTGCAAATAATAAATTATGATATTTAAGGATCATCGTTTCGCATTATGAACGCATGACGTTCGCGTTTCTGTGACTTGGTAACGAAGTTCAGTTAAGTCCTCAATCGTAAGCATTACTATTACTTTACGTAGTAGTTTTGATCTCAAATAAACCTGTGCTTTTTTCACGAATTTCTTAGCATTTGAAACCGATTAATACTTATTAAAACTTCGCGTATTTTGATCGTCATTCCTTCGCGAAGTTCGCGTGGAAGAAAAAGCGTTGATTTAAATTTAGTTTCGTCGTCGAAATTATCTCCCAAAATCATTCTCTCTTTAGAATTCCTAGTAAGTTTTTCTTCTGTGCTTTGCCATGTAAGTAACGGTCATTCCTATTTGAATTTCGCGGAATATATACTAATGCTCTTCTATCCGAATTCAATCATTTCGTTATTGGTGGTTATTAGTATTGCAATAATAGAATAACTTATTTAATTTTATTAGTTACCGGAATTAAAATCTTTAAGCTGATTTCGTTTGGCAGATGTATCGGAAATAGCGATTTGAATTTTACTCGTACTTCTTCGCAACTATCTCTGCTTTGTTACAACATTTTCAATTTTATACAAAGTAATATAAAGGTTTGATCTTGCGATTAATGAATTAAGATATTTTAACGGTCATCGTTTCGTAATTTCAACGCATGACGACCACGTTTATAAGCATAGCTAACCAAGGTCAGTTAAGTCTTGAATCGTAAGCATTATTATTTCTTTCTGTAGAGTATTCGATTTACATCTAGACTCGCCTTCTTAACGAATCTCTTATGATTTTATACTGATTTTGAAATTTGAATCGCGAATTTAATTTAGTCCGTTGCGTTTAAGTTTTAAGTTAGGGAATGGAAGCGAAGCTTTAAAGTCATACAAATTTTTTTTGGAACGATAATAATTAATATCTTTACGATTAGTTAAAAAAACACAGGAATTCTTTCGAATGCCTGAAGACACCTGCTGATGCCAGGCAGGACTTCTCAGTTTTCGTAAGTTACATGTAATACTTTATTTGCTGATTTCTTAAGTTTAAGTATCGCTCTAATGAACAATGTACTACGTTATCTGTTCTGTCATTGATTTAAAAAAAGCCTGCAATTGTTCAACGAACAAAACTGATTCCTTCCTTATTAACTACGATAGGTTAANAGTTTAATTTGTCCTCGTATGAGTATCGTAATCGATTATCTTACCTACATTCCTTGAAATTAAAGTCTCTAATCAATTTCATCACTAACCACAGTTCCAAGAGGTTAAGTGGTTCGTACTTGAGAATTCGAAGGGAATGTGAAAGAGTTTAAAAGGCGTTGTTCGGTGTTCAGTTTCGTCGCTGAGTTTTATCTCCCGAAATTATTCTCTTATGAGCATTTCTACAGCCTTTCATCACGGGCTCTGTCACCGTACGTAACGAAATCCAGATTTGAATTTTCAGTAATAGATCCGAATGCTCGTTCTTCCGAACTCAATAGTTTCGTGAATTGTGGTTATTATTATCGTAAAGTTAGAATAATATTTGCGAATATTTGCAGGAACAGAATCATTGAACTAATTTCATATTAATATTTCGCGTACCATTAGGCAGCTATCTTACGGCGTAGGCGTAACGGAGTTTACAATTTGAAATTCACACGGATGTCTTCGGAAATTTCTCTGCTTTGCAATAACTCACGCAAATATTATCATAAGATTAGAAAAATCAGCTATAGCGAATAATAAATTTAACGGTCATGGTTTCGTAATACCAACACATGACAATCGCGTCTAGGTGACTACGTGATAAGTCCTGTTAAGTCTTGAATCGTAAGCATCTCAATTTCTTTACGGAGAGTATTATATTTAAAATGAACCTCTGATAATTTCACGAATTCCTTCGCATTTCATGCCGACTATTACGTAATACAGTTTCCTGAATTTTGATCGTCACTCCTTCGCGCAGTTCGCGCCGAAGAAAAAGCGTTGATCTAAAATTAGTTTCGTCGCCGAAATTATCTCCTAAAATCATTCTTGTGTTAGAATTCTCAGTAATTGTTTTCGTATTAGGTTTGCCACGTAAGCAATGGTCATTCTAATTTGAATTTTTGCGGAATGGATCCGAATTCTCGTCCTGCCTAATCCAATCCTTTCGTGATCGGTGGTTATTACTATTGCGATAAAAGAAAAATTATTGCTTACTTAATATCTTTAAGGTGATTTAGTTTTAGTATTGTTCGTGGCCATTGGAAGATGTCTAACGTAAGACGTAACAGTAACGGAAATAGCGATTTGAAATTTACTCCGACTTCTTCGCAATTATCTCTGCTTTGTTATAGCTTACCCAATTATATAGAATGGAATAGAAAAGATAGATCTTGCGACTAATAAATTAAAATATTTTACCGGTCATCGTTTCGTAATTTCAACGTATGACGACCACGTTTATAAGCATAGCTAACCAAGGTCAGTTAAGTCTTGAATCGTAAGCATTATTATTTCTTTCTGTAGAGTATTCGATTTACATCTAGACTCGCCTTCTTAACGAATCTCTTATGATTTTATACTGATTTTGAAATTTGAATCGCGAATTTAATTTAGTCCGTTGCGTTTAAGTTTTAAGTTAGGGAATGGAAGCGAAGCTTTAAAGTCATACAAATTTTTTTTGGAACGATAATAATTAATATCTTTACGATTAGTTAAAAAAACACAGGAATTCTTTCGAATGCCTGAAGACACCTGCTGATGCCAGGCAGGACTTCTCAGTTTTCGTAAGTTACATGTAATACTTTATTTGCTGATTTCTTAAGTTTAAGTATCGCTCTAATGAACAATGTACTACGTTATCTGTTCTGTCATTGATTTAAAAAAAGCCTGCAATTGTTCAACGAACAAAACTGATTCCTTCCTTATTAACTACGATAGGTTAATTTCCGTTTGTATTTGATAATCTCTAAGGAATGAAACTGAGTTAAAAAACCTTTGATCAAAGTTAAGTTTCGTCGCCGAAATGATGTCACAAAATCCTTTTTTTTGTTAGAATTCCTAGTAACCTTTTCGTATGTGCTTTGCTACGTAAGTAACAAACATTCAAATTTGAATTTCGCTGAATACATCTTAATGCTCGTCCTTCCGTATTCAATCCTTTCGAGATAGGTGGTTATTACTATTGCGATAATGGAATAATTCTTGCTTATTAGTTGCCGGAATTAATATCCTTAAACTGATTTCGTTTTTGTAATTCGTGTGGCCTTTGGCAGTTGTCGAACGTCGTAAGAGCAATGGAAATATCGATTTGAAATTTACTTCTACTTCTTCGCAGATACATTGTCTTTGCAATTACATTCTCAATTATGTGCAAAGGAATAGAAGAGTTAGCTCTTGCGAATAAAAAATTATGATATTTTACCGGTCATCGTTTCGTAATTTCAACGCATGACGATCGCGTCTCTGTGACTAGGTAACGAAGTTCAGCTGAGTCTTGAATCATAAATATTCCTATTTCTCTTCATAGCGATTTAAAATGAGATTTTTCTTCTTTTACGCTACTTCTTGTGTTTTATACTGATTGGTTCTTATATAATGTACTTGGTATTTTGCAAGTAACTGCTAGTCATTAACAAATGTCAGAAATTTGAAATTTTTGTCTTTCTTATCTTATCCTAAATATCATGAGTCTTAGAGAAAGCGAGAATACTGTTTTGAAAGCAATTGCAATCCTTACTTCATTTAATATGTTTTCCAGGTTTTCGGAAAGTGAGTCATTCCCTTCGTTGGTGTTATTGCTGCTGCGTATGAATCACTCCCTTCGGAAGGACGTCGGGAGGACAATGGCTGAATGGTGGTCAAACTCAGATAATGAGAATTCATTTCAATTCTTTTGTCATACATTTTTTCTATATATCGTAATATTTTTGTCTTTGAAAACACATGTTTTACTCAATTGACGAGGGCTTAAATTAAATCGTGAGAAAATTTTCTTATTAATTAGATTATCGTCCAGAGTAACATGATATTCAATGATGTGTCCAGATATAGATAAGGGCTGTGGTTTAACGTACAACGTTATAATCAGGAAATTTAAATGAATACCGCTTATTGAATCTGTAACTTTGAATTTTTAAAAGGTCTAATTGAATTGTCTTTGGATTTTTGATTCGATTTTTCTTCTACTTTGATGTTCACACTTTGAATCAATGCAGAGTTCGTTGTTTTGCATATGAATTTGCAGTTTTTTCATTAACGTAAATTAAATCATGTCAAAAGGAGGAGTAATTTTCCAAAATCCAATACTTTGGAGAAAGCGAGATAATTTTTCGAAAGTAAATGCAATCCACATTTCAAAATTATAACGGTGTGAATTCCATATTCAGCCCGTGGTTGTACATAAAATTACTCCTAGTTCAAATTTACTTGGTATGGTATTCATTGAATGTTTTTTCCCAGGCTTTTTGGAAGTGAGCTATATCCTTCGTTGGCGATATTGCTGAGGCGTATGATTCACCCGTTTTGGAAATCGAAAGGACGTCGAGAGGACAACGGCCGAGTGGAGGTCGAACTGAAGGTATTTATGTTCAGATTTTTTCGTAATGATTTTTGATTCATGTCGTCATTTTCTGGAATTTGAAAAAATGTGATACCCAATGTATGAAGACATGAATTAAATCGTGAGAAATATTTCCGAGTGATTAGAACAAGGGCGAGCGTAACATGATAGTAAATGACGGGTTTTTAATTATGTAATAATTGTGTGTAAAATCGAGGGTCGTGGCTTCTAAAAATCTAAAACGTTATCAGGAAAATTAAGAAAAAGGACCGCTTACTGAATCAGTAACCTTGACTTTTTAAATCACTTTAACTGTAATGATTTGGGATATCTCATTCGATTTTTCCTCCACTTTGGTGTTAATATTCAATGCACAGTTCGAATTTTTTGCTTACAGATTTGCTGTTTTTAAATTAACGTAAATCTAATCATGTCAAAAGGGATAGTTATTTCCCAAAACTAATAGATTTGAAAGCGTCGCTGTTATCAAAGAAACACAACGCAACTGCTTAATATCTTTTGTTCATCATCAACATATTTAATAAAATTAATATGATAGAAAGTATTGGAGATGAACTCTTTTGATATTGTAGGTTAAACAAAAGCATTAGTAATCAACGCATCGTTTATACGTTACAATTCATTAAGAATCCAGGATTAAAGACTGAACATATACTTAGGAAACATTACAGGTGCTTTTTCATTAATTTGGACAAAACACTAAATATCCACTGCTTTTCTTTTGCATTTTCATTAGACATTTGGCCAAAAGAAAAAATTGTTGTATGGAATACAACGCGTGAGTGTTCGTGTTATGATTTTAGGCGCGACTGACTGATAGGTTAATTGTAAGATGCATTGGGAGGATTGCACAAAATGCATTCGCAATTGAATTGTTCAAAATTCCAAGTATAGTATAGTATATATAGTATAGTAATTCCCAGTCCATGCGCCATGAAGAGACCAATAATAGCTCTCAGTTCTCGCTTTTAATCTTGCGATATTTCTATTATTATTATATCTTGCGACGCCTGGGTTCGAAATATTGTGTTTGAGAATATAATTTAATTAACTCAATTGAATTACCTTTTTCAATTCAATTTTTTTCGGTTTGCTGCATTCATAGTGATTTTTATTACATGTGTTTTACAGTAGACGTATCTATAATTTGAATTTGAATATCGCGGAACGGTTCTGAATGCTTGTCCTACCGAATTCAAACTTTTCTTGAATAAAATCATTAAACTAATTTTGTTTTTTGCGTTGTCTTTGGGAGATTAGTAATGAGAGCAAGCGCAAGGGAAATGCTAATTTGAAATGTCTCGTAATTCTTCGCTATTACCAAGGCTTTGTAATATCATACTCAATTATAAACAAAAGATTTGAAAAATTAGCTCTTGCGGAAAATAAATTCGCGTCCCGATGAACAACTAACGAAGTTCAGTTAACTCTTGAGTCATTCATTCCAATTCCTTTTCGTTCCGTATGCGATTCACAATCTGCGTCCACTTTATTTTACAAATCTCTTTGCATTTGATAAGATGATAATTTTATTTAAAGATTTGATAATCTTAACATGTAATTTTCCACAGTTTAGAAAAAGGTGCAGCGAACGGCGATGCCATGTAAAGAATTGCTACAATAAATCAGTGAGCGTTACTCGGATGCTTCGGTACGCATGACGGAAATCTTTAGAAATTAAATTTTTAATCAAAGGATTAATTTACTAGAAACAATCAGAGAAAGCACGTTAAGGGATGTTATAGCCTGTATAATGCTTCCTACACGTTACATACACCGTTCTGATACTGTAAAATGATCAGAGAAACAGATGCTAGAACGAATCGATTCATGAACTCAGTGTTTTCCGCGAGCAAAATTCATCGATTAGGGAAGTAGAGTCATGCACTCCCCGCCACACTCCGAATGGCGGCTTGCAGGGTACTTACATAGACATATACATTAAATACCTTTGAAAGGAAGGAAGAAGACGTTATTTATAGGCACTTATCTCATTATCCCTTAGTTTTGATGCGTAACTTCTTAACGCCGATATACACTTTCTCTTTCGCCTTATCTTTGGCTGAGTCAAACGACAGTGAAACTTATTTACGTGTGTTTGTTTCTTTTCAATGCGCATCGATGTTTTGCTTTCCCTTTCCGTTGTTTAGATTTGTTATCAGAGAAACGACCTTTCCTAAGTAGTTCCGTTATATCCGACGTGCGCCTTTGACGACCTTCAATTCTTTTCCACTCGTTTTGGATGTTCAGGGCCGTATTTTCCTGAAGCCTTTCACTACAATGAACCGTAAATCAATTTTGAATTTTTGTTTTGATCCGTTCATCATTAAAAATGAATTGTAAACATTAGAATTATTTTCACACTGACCGTTAATGTATTTATTCTTTTCGCAATTGCCTTTTCGCTTCCAAAGATATTATTCGTTACCTTAATACGGGTAAGAGATTTCACGTAATGACAGCTTACAACCGAGTTTTCTCTTACTGATACCTTTAATTAAATGGAGGTTCGTGACACTTTATAGTGAAGAACAGAGCCAGGCAAGTGCTGCAAGCGGTGCATCTCACCCTGGAGAAGTACCCCTAATGCCAATCCCCCTATCAAATTAGTGGCGCAACTTTAGAATTCGTGAGTCAGTTTAAATATGTAGGTGTCCTTTTCAGTTGTATTTTGTCGTTCAATATGCACATTCAAGATGTATTAGGGTCAGCAGATAAGACTTTGAGGGCTATGAGTTTTTAGTAGTAGTCAATAGAGTTTCTAATAAGTAGCTTATTTCTCGCTGGTACAAAGTTACGCTATATATTTATATGAAAGACTCCTTTCAGTAGTAATTGATCCTTTAGAGCACCATGACTCTTATTTGCTAATCGATTGCTTTCGCGTATCGTTTTGGCTTTTAATTAGAATATCAAAAAAAATTTGGCTTTTAATTAGAATATCGTCCAGGGAAGCATGGTGTCCAGAGTAACATCGCATTCACATTCTGGAAAAGTGGATGGTGATTGAGAGGACATTGGCCGAGTGGAGATCGATTAAAGATAAGGAGAATTCATTTCAATTTTTGTCGTATATTTAAATATATATACTAATTATTTTGACTTAGAAAACATATATTATACTCAATTTATTACGGCTTAAATTAAATAGCAAGACACTTTGTATTTTAATTAGAATATCATCCATAGTAACATACTCTGCTCTGCTTTTGCTTTGTCAAATGGACTGTCTCACAAAAAAAAACTCAGTGAACGCTAATCCGATATCTATTTATTTAGAACACATGAATATTATGTGAAATCTTTTGACTATTATTTATCACCTCATCTAATTAGTTCTTAATGCCTTTTATCTTCCTTTTCTTACTTTTAATAAGACATTAATTATCAGATAATTAATATTTTGAATGTGCATATGACACATTTTTTGGATAATCACATCATATTTTTAATTGTTCATCCAAGCACAATGTGAACTACAGTTATATGAGTCCTATAGAAATCTTTAGCTGAGTCAAATGGCAGTGAGCTTTTTTTAAAAAAGCTAATTTATAATTACTATTACAAAACAAGATGGCAATAATTATGTATTGTATAAGAATAAGATCCATTGTAATTTATTGCATTCCTTCCTTTACAGTAGAGTAGAGAAACTTCTGGACTCTTCCTGAAAACTCATGATGGAGACATCCCTCTGTGGGTACTTTGAATCCTTCCTCGTAACTCAAAAATCACTTGTGAGTCTTAATCTTCAATTAATTGTAATTTATCATAGAACTGAGGCAATCTTTCTATAAATAACAGTTTTTCCTTTGGCTGAATTTCATTCTAACATACACCTATTAGTCAAGTAGCTTATTAGACTTTGCAATTCAGCCTCATAGATCTTCATTTTTCCAGACAAATTATGATAACTTTTATGACAATGAATTTTTGGCCAGTAAGACCTGAATTTCTTTAAATAAGTTGAAATTCTTTTCTGCCAAATAAAACTTTAATGCATCGGAAGTAGTATTTGGTTGCCGTAGCTTAGAAAGAAGTGCATTTCTATGTATTGACCACCTGCTCTATAGAGGGCGATTGAAGTCATGCATCTCTCGTCCTTAGCCTCGTTTGAGGCCTATAGAAGCAGGCATCTCTTTCAGGGGCCTTTCTTTCACCTTCTTCTCCAGCGGTGAGCTAACTCAGTTCTCACTTCTCAGCTG
>KZ309763.1:16248-35974 GCA_000376725.2 Ladona fulva
ATATATTTAGATATATATCCTAATTATTTTGACTTAGATAATCTATATTATACAAAACTGACGATGGCTTTAATTTACTCGTAAAATATTTTACCTTATAATTAGATGATTTTCCAGAGAAACATGATGTCCAGAGTAAAATCGCATTCACATCGTGGAAAAGTGGAAGGACGTGCAGAGGACAATGGCCGATAGGAGGTCGACAAAAGATAAGGAGAATTCATTTCAATTTTGTTTGTCATATTTTTAGATATATATGCTAATTATTTTGACTTAGAAATCATATATTATATTTAATTGACGATGCCTATGATTTTATCCTAAGATATTTTGGCTTTTAATTAGAATCTATTTCAGTGAAAAATGGTGTCCAGAGTAACATGGCATTCACATTCTGGAAATGTGGAAGAACGAGGAGATAAAAATGGCAGAGTGTTGGTCGAGCAAAAATAAGTAGAATTCATTTCAATATTTTTTTTCATATTTTCATATAAATTTCCTAATCATATTGACTTAGTAATCGTTTATTATACTCGATTGACAGTTGCTGAAGATTTTAATTAATAGATTTTTCCTTTTAATGGGAATGTTTTCCAGAGAAAATTCTCTAAAGCATCATCGCATTCAATTTCTTAAAAACTGGAAGGACGTCGATAGCACAATGGCCGTGTGCATGTCGACCAAAGATTAGGAGAATATATTTCAATTTTTTTGTCAGATATTTAGATAAATATAATAATTATTTGACTTGATGATAAATATGACGATGATTATGATGTTTCCTGGCGTATCTGTAGTTCAGACCAACATAAATGCTCCTAGCAAATGACGATAGCTTAATTTTAATCGTAAGAATTTTTGCCTTTTTGATAGAGTATTTTCCAGAGAATCATGGTGTCCAGATAACATCGCTTTTAAATTCTGGAAACGTGGAACTACGTGTAGTGGACATTAGCCGAGAGAAGGTCGACGAAAGATAAGGATAATTCATTTTAATATTATGATTATATATTTAGATTTAGTTGCTAATTATTGTGACTTAGAATATATATTTTATAAACAAATGAAGATGGCTTAATTTAATCATAAGAAATTTTGCCTTTTTGATAGAGTATTTTCTAGAGAAATATGTTGTTCACGTAACATCGCTTCTACATTCTGGAAACGAGGAAGCATGTGGATTGGAAAGTAGTCGAGACGAGGTCAATGAAAGATAAGGATAATTCATTTTAATATTATGGTTATATATTTCTATTTATATGCTAATCATTTTGACTTAGAATATATGTATCATTAAAAATTGACCAATAATTAATTTTAATCTTAGGAAATTTTGCCTTCTTCATAGAATATTTTCCAGAGAATCATGGTGTACAGATAATATCGCTTTTAAATTCTGGAAACGTGGAACGACGTGTAGTGGACATTAGTCGAGTGGAGGTCGATGAAAGATAATGATTTTTCATTTTAATATATTGGTTATATGTTTAGATATATATACTAATCATTTTGACTTAGAAGATATATATTATGAACAACTGTCGATGGCTTAATTTTAATCGTAAGAAATTTTGCCTTTTTGGTAGAATATTTTCCAGAGAAACTTAATGTCCAGATAACATCGCTTTTACATTTCCCATGGAGTCCTATGGCTTAACTAAAGGCCAAGATGCTCCCCATGGGTAAGTCCCTGGGCTCCTGAAAGAGGGTGCCCATGAGTCAAAGCCGTGTACTGACAATAACCGGGCGATGACACAGAAGATGGATTGTAGATTCGTCTTCTTGGTTACACCATCTTCAGCTTGGAGAATCCGTAATTCCCATATTGTAGAGATGTTTGTTTACCAGGTATTGTCCAGTTAATAGTCCTACCATCGTTCTCTTATTCCTCCTGTCAAGCGATAGGAGTTTCCTGGCGTAGCTGTAGTTTGGACCAACACAAATGCTCCTAGCTTGTCTCAATCCAATTGATTGCCAGATGTTTAGGTGTTGAGCGTTTGTCCAATCGCTAATTGCGGCCCTCAGAACAGCAGTTGCAATAGGTGGAATTGGCTCTGGGCCAACAGGATCACTGAGAGCACCTCTCTTTTCTAGCTCATCGGCTTTTTCATTTCCAGGAATCTCTGCATGTCCTGGTACCCAGAAAGATGTATGCTTCGCTGCTTAGCAAGGGCATCGAGCTCTTTTTGATACTCTTGCACCAGCTTATATCTGCACCATGATGAGTTGAGTGCCATTAGGGCAGCTTTCCTATCGGTGTATATGTGAATAGGGCTACGTGGCTCTGTCTCCTTAATGACATGCAGACATAACAGAATTGTAAAGTCTTCTGCCTGAAAGACTGTCACATGCTTTCCTAATGAAATAGTTATATTCATTAAGGGTGATTCACAGTAGACCCCCGCTCCAGAGTCACCATCGATATTTGATCCATCCGTGTGCATTGCTCTGGATCCATGATGGATGTTTTTCCTTTATTCCAATCTCCACGAGAGGGTAGTGGGTTTTAAAGACTGATGCCTTTATGTTAAAGGTTTCCACCAGGTCGTCGTGATCCATCTCAATGATGGGACTTGTATTGCTTAGGTCAGTGCATAGCTTCCTTTGATGGGATATATATCCAATTTCATACCATTGGCCAGAATGCTTGAATTGCAAGGCTGTAGTTTTTTCTTGCTTCTCTATTCCCACATAAAGTGGTGTGAGGTTTAGCAAGATCTCTTACGCCAGGGTTGGGGTAGTCCTCATGGCCCCGGAGATACCAAGAGAAGCCATTCTTTGTATGTGATTGAGCTTGTTCCTGGCACATTTCAGCCAGGACCTTCTCCACCACACAATTGAGCCTTATAGTAAGTAAGGTCTTACAGTCATGGTATAAATCCACTGCATGCCTCTAGGATGTAATCCTTAGGTTCTAATGCAGGCTCTTCCGCATGCACAAAAGGTAGAGAAAGCTTTCCGAATTCAAGACTCCAGATGTTGACTCCAAGGCCACTTCGAGTCCAGAGTCAAACCCAGATATCTGACAGTGTCAGAGAGCCTCAATTCCCTCCCGTTAAGAGAAGGAACTCTCAAGCATACCAAATACTTTTTCCTTGTAAACAAAACAACTGTGGTTTTGTCCGGGTTGACAGCTAGCTCCGTACTGTTGCACCACATTTGCACCATGTTTAGAGCTATTTGCCTAATCCCCGAAACAGTATCGAGAAATATTCCAGGGATAGAGGTAGTTAACTCGTGTACATACCCCTGTGAGTAGGTGCCAGCCTCATTTAGTTTAGAAATGAGTCTATTGACTACCTTATTCCAGAGAAGTGGTGAAAGTACTCCTCCCCGTGGACATCCCCGTACAACCCGAACCGTCATGGAGAAACCTCTCAGGTAGGCTACGGCAGTCATTAGTTCTAACATGTTACTAATCCAATTCACTAAATTGTTGTGGGCATTGTGCTTGGTAGCTGCTGAGCAGATTTGATCGATGGTAGTATTATGGAATGCGCCTTCGATGTCTAGGAATGCACCCATCCCGTACTTGCCCTGATCAACTACTCTCTCAGCTCTACTGATAAGTTTGTGCAGATCAGATTCCACTGACTTTCCTTTCTGATAAGCATGTTCCTTGGTGTGTAGGGGGTAATCCTTAAGTGGACAATCTCTAATGTACCTATTCACCATCTTTTGTAGTGTCTTGAGTAGAAAAGACATAAGACTTATACCTCTGTAGGAGTTAGCCTGGGTATAGTCGGTTTTCCCCGGTTTGGGTGTAAACACCCCCTAAGTTGGCCTCCAGGCATGTGGAATATAGCAGTATGCTATACAAGAACGATAACTCCTAATGAGTGGAAGTAGGAGCTGCTCTAAACCTTCCTGCAAAAATGCAGGAAAGACTCCATCTACTCCACCTGATTTAAACGGGTTAAAGCTATTTATAGTCCACCTAGTGATCTCACGAGTAAAAATGCTGGAGGACAATCTCCATTCCACCCGAGGCGGATGGATAGGAGTCATCTTTTTATGGATCCTATCGACTCCGGTGATTCCTGGAAAGTGGGTCTCCAGCAAAATCTTTAGATCTTCCTTGTCCGATGTGGTGAGGTCACTCGAAGGAAGCTGAAGAGCCCACACACCGGCCCCTGGGTCTTTTGATAAAATTTCATGAAGCCTTGAGAGCTTGGTTACCATCCACATTACTGCAGATGGTCCTCCAAGACTTCCTTTTCGATCGTTTGATCGCTACATTGTACATTATTATGACTTATAAAACATATAACATACGCAATTGACGATGGCTTAAATTAAATTTTAAGAAATTTTTCCTTTTAATTAGAATATTGTCCAGAGAAACATGGTGTCCAGAGTAATATCGCATTCATATTTTGGAAAAATGGAAGGACGTGGATTGGAGAACAGCGGAGTGGAGGTCGAGAAAGGATAAGGATAATTCATTTTAATATTATGGTTATACATTTAGATATATATGCAAATTATTTTGACTTAGAGTATATGTATCATAAACAATTGATGATGGATCAATTTTAATCGTAGGAAATTTTGCCTTTTTGATAAAATATTTTCCAGATAATCATGGTGTCCACATAACATCGCTTTTACATTCTGGAAACGTGGATGGACGTGGAGAGGACAATAGCCGAGTGGAGGTCAATGGAATATAAGTATAATTAATTTCAATATTATGGTTATATATATATAGATATATATGGTAATTATTTTGACTTAGAATATAAGTATCATAAACAATTGACGATGGCTTAATTTTAGTCGTATGAAAAGTTCCCTTTTTATAGAATATTTTCCAAGGAATCATGCTGACCAGGTTACATCGCTCTTACATTCTGAAGATGTGGAAGGACGTGTAGTGGACAACAGCCGAGAGGAGGTCGACGAAAGATAAGGATAATTAATTTCAATATTATGGTTATAACTTTAACCATATATTCTAATTATTTTGACCATGAATATATATATCATAAAGAATTCACTATGTATTAATTCTAATCGTATGAAATGTTGCCTTTTTATAGAATATTTTCCAGGGAACCATGCTGACCATGTTACATCGCTTTTACATTCTGAAGATGTGGAAGGACGTGGAGTGGACAACAGCCGAGAGGGGTTCTACCAAGGATAATGATAATTTATTTCAATATTATGGTTATAACTTTAAATATATATGCTAATAATATTTTCTAAGAATGTATGTATCATAAAGAATTTACGTTGGCTTAATTTTAATCGTATGAATTGTTGCCATCTTATAGAATATTTTCCAAGGAATCATGCTGACCAGGTTACATCGCTTATACAATCTGAGAATGTGGAAGGACGTGGAGTAGACAACAGCCGAGAGGGGGTCGACCAAGGATAATGATAATTTATTTCAATATTATGGTTATAACTTTAAATATATATGCTAATAATCTTTCCTAAGAATGTATGTATCATAAAGAATTTACGTTGGCTTAATTTTAATCGTATGAATTGTTGCCATCTTATAGAATATTTTCCAAGGAATCATGCTGACCAGGTTACATCGCTTATACAATCTGAGAATGTGGAAGGACGTGGAGTAGACAACAGCCGAGAGGGGGTCGACCAAGGATAATGATAATTTATTTCAATATTATGGTTATAACTTTAAATATATATGCTAATAATCTTTCCTAAGAATGTATGTATCATAAAGAATTTACGTTGGCTTAATTTTAATCGTATGAATTGTTGCCATCTTATAGAATATTTTCCAAGGAATCATGCTGACCAGGTTACATCGCTTATACAATCTGAGAATGTGGAAGGACGTGGAGTAGACAACAGCCGAGAGGGGGTCGACCAAGGATAATGATAATTTATTTCAATATTATGGTTATAACTTTAAATATATATGCTAATAATCTTTCCTAAGAATGTATGTATCATAAAGAATTTACGTTGGCTTAATTTTAATCGTATGAATTGTTGCCATCTTATAGAATATTTTCCAAGGAATCATGCTGACCAGGTTACATCGCTTATACAATCTGAGAATGTGGAAGGACGTGGAGTAGACAACAGCCGAGAGGGGGTCGACCAAGGATAATGATAATTTATTTCAATATTATGGTTATAACTTTAAATATATATGCTAATAATCTTTCCTAAGAATGTATGTATCATAAAGAATTTACGTTGGCTTAATTTTAATCGTATGAATTGTTGCCATCTTATAGAATATTTTCCAAGGAATCATGCTGACCAGGTTACATCGCTTATACAATCTGAGAATGTGGAAGGACGTGGAGTAGACAACAGCCGAGAGGGGGTCGACCAAGGATAATGATAATTTATTTCAATATTATGGTTATAACTTTAAATATATATGCTAATAATCTTTCCTAAGAATGTATGTATCATAAAGAATTTACGTTGGCTTAATTTTAATCGTATGAATTGTTGCCATCTTATAGAATATTTTCCAAGGAATCATGCTGACCAGGTTACATCGCTTATACAATCTGAGAATGTGGAAGGACGTGGAGTAGACAACAGCCGAGAGGGGGTCGACCAAGGATAATGATAATTTATTTCAATATTATGGTTATAACTTTAAATATATATGCTAATAATCTTTCCTAAGAATGTATGTATCATAAAGAATTTACGTTGGCTTAATTTTAATCGTATGAATTGTTGCCATCTTATAGAATATTTTCCAAGGAATCATGCTGACCAGGTTACATCGCTTATACAATCTGAGAATGTGGAAGGACGTGGAGTAGACAACAGCCGAGAGGGGGTCGACCAAGGATAATGATAATTTATTTCAATATTATGGTTATAACTTTAAATATATATGCTAATAATCTTTCCTAAGAATGTATGTATCATAAAGAATTTACGTTGGCTTAATTTTAATCGTATGAATTGTTGCCATCTTATAGAATATTTTCCAAGGAATCATGCTGACCAGGTTACATCGCTTATACAATCTGAGAATGTGGAAGGACGTGGAGTAGACAACAGCCGAGAGGGGGTCGACCAAGGATAATGATAATTTATTTCAATATTATGGTTATAACTTTAAATATATATGCTAATAATCTTTCCTAAGAATGTATGTATCATAAAGAATTTACGTTGGCTTAATTTTAATCGTATGAATTGTTGCCATCTTATAGAATATTTTCCAAGGAATCATGCTGACCAGGTTACATCGCTTATACAATCTGAGAATGTGGAAGGACGTGGAGTAGACAACAGCCGAGAGGGGGTCGACCAAGGATAATGATAATTTATTTCAATATTATGGTTATAACTTTAAATATATATGCTAATAATCTTTCCTAAGAATGTATGTATCATAAAGAATTTACGTTGGCTTAATTTTAATCGTATGAATTGTTGCCATCTTATAGAATATTTTCCAAGGAATCATGCTGACCAGGTTACATCGCTTATACAATCTGAGAATGTGGAAGGACGTGGAGTAGACAACAGCCGAGAGGGGGTCGACCAAGGATAATGATAATTTATTTCAATATTATGGTTATAACTTTAAATATATATGCTAATAATCTTTCCTAAGAATGTATGTATCATAAAGAATTTACGTTGGCTTAATTTTAATCGTATGAATTGTTGCCATCTTATAGAATATTTTCCAAGGAATCATGCTGACCAGGTTACATCGCTTATACAATCTGAGAATGTGGAAGGACGTGGAGTAGACAACAGCCGAGAGGGGGTCGACCAAGGATAATGATAATTTATTTCAATATTATGGTTATAACTTTAAATATATATGCTAATAATCTTTCCTAAGAATGTATGTATCATAAAGAATTTACGTTGGCTTAATTTTAATCGTATGAATTGTTGCCATCTTATAGAATATTTTCCAAGGAATCATGCTGACCAGGTTACATCGCTTATACAATCTGAGAATGTGGAAGGACGTGGAGTAGACAACAGCCGAGAGGGGGTCGACCAAGGATAATGATAATTTATTTCAATATTATGGTTATAACTTTAAATATATATGCTAATAATCTTTCCTAAGAATGTATGTATCATAAAGAATTTACGTTGGCTTAATTTTAATCGTATGAATTGTTGCCATCTTATAGAATATTTTCCAAGGAATCATGCTGACCAGGTTACATCGCTTATACAATCTGAGAATGTGGAAGGACGTGGAGTAGACAACAGCCGAGAGGGGGTCGACCAAGGATAATGATAATTTATTTCAATATTATGGTTATAACTTTAAATATATATGCTAATAATCTTTCCTAAGAATGTATGTATCATAAAGAATTTACGTTGGCTTAATTTTAATCGTATGAATTGTTGCCATCTTATAGAATATTTTCCAAGGAATCATGCTGACCAGGTTACATCGCTTATACAATCTGAGAATGTGGAAGGACGTGGAGTAGACAACAGCCGAGAGGGGGTCGACCAAGGATAATGATAATTTATTTCAATATTATGGTTATAACTTTAAATATATATGCTAATAATCTTTCCTAAGAATGTATGTATCATAAAGAATTTACGTTGGCTTAATTTTAATCGTATGAATTGTTGCCATCTTATAGAATATTTTCCAAGGAATCATGCTGACCAGGTTACATCGCTTATACAATCTGAGAATGTGGAAGGACGTGGAGTAGACAACAGCCGAGAGGGGGTCGACCAAGGATAATGATAATTTATTTCAATATTATGGTTATAACTTTAAATATATATGCTAATAATCTTTCCTAAGAATGTATGTATCATAAAGAATTTACGTTGGCTTAATTTTAATCGTATGAATTGTTGCCATCTTATAGAATATTTTCCAAGGAATCATGCTGACCAGGTTACATCGCTTATACAATCTGAGAATGTGGAAGGACGTGGAGTAGACAACAGCCGAGAGGGGGTCGACCAAGGATAATGATAATTTATTTCAATATTATGGTTATAACTTTAAATATATATGCTAATAATCTTTCCTAAGAATGTATGTATCATAAAGAATTTACGTTGGCTTAATTTTAATCGTATGAATTGTTGCCATCTTATAGAATATTTTCCAAGGAATCATGCTGACCAGGTTACATCGCTTATACAATCTGAGAATGTGGAAGGACGTGGAGTAGACAACAGCCGAGAGGGGGTCGACCAAGGATAATGATAATTTATTTCAATATTATGGTTATAACTTTAAATATATATGCTAATAATCTTTCCTAAGAATGTATGTATCATAAAGAATTTACGTTGGCTTAATTTTAATCGTATGAATTGTTGCCATCTTATAGAATATTTTCCAAGGAATCATGCTGACCAGGTTACATCGCTTATACAATCTGAGAATGTGGAAGGACGTGGAGTAGACAACAGCCGAGAGGGGGTCGACCAAGGATAATGATAATTTATTTCAATATTATGGTTATAACTTTAAATATATATGCTAATAATCTTTCCTAAGAATGTATGTATCATAAAGAATTTACGTTGGCTTAATTTTAATCGTATGAATTGTTGCCATCTTATAGAATATTTTCCAAGGAATCATGCTGACCAGGTTACATCGCTTATACAATCTGAGAATGTGGAAGGACGTGGAGTAGACAACAGCCGAGAGGGGGTCGACCAAGGATAATGATAATTTATTTCAATATTATGGTTATAACTTTAAATATATATGCTAATAATCTTTCCTAAGAATGTATGTATCATAAAGAATTTACGTTGGCTTAATTTTAATCGTATGAATTGTTGCCATCTTATAGAATATTTTCCAAGGAATCATGCTGACCAGGTTACATCGCTTATACAATCTGAGAATGTGGAAGGACGTGGAGTAGACAACAGCCGAGAGGGGGTCGACCAAGGATAATGATAATTTATTTCAATATTATGGTTATAACTTTAAATATATATGCTAATAATCTTTCCTAAGAATGTATGTATCATAAAGAATTTACGTTGGCTTAATTTTAATCGTATGAATTGTTGCCATCTTATAGAATATTTTCCAAGGAATCATGCTGACCAGGTTACATCGCTTATACAATCTGAGAATGTGGAAGGACGTGGAGTAGACAACAGCCGAGAGGGGGTCGACCAAGGATAATGATAATTTATTTCAATATTATGGTTATAACTTTAAATATATATGCTAATAATCTTTCCTAAGAATGTATGTATCATAAAGAATTTACGTTGGCTTAATTTTAATCGTATGAATTGTTGCCATCTTATAGAATATTTTCCAAGGAATCATGCTGACCAGGTTACATCGCTTATACAATCTGAGAATGTGGAAGGACGTGGAGTAGACAACAGCCGAGAGGGGGTCGACCAAGGATAATGATAATTTATTTCAATATTATGGTTATAACTTTAAATATATATGCTAATAATCTTTCCTAAGAATGTATGTATCATAAAGAATTTACGTTGGCTTAATTTTAATCGTATGAATTGTTGCCATCTTATAGAATATTTTCCAAGGAATCATGCTGACCAGGTTACATCGCTTATACAATCTGAGAATGTGGAAGGACGTGGAGTAGACAACAGCCGAGAGGGGGTCGACCAAGGATAATGATAATTTATTTCAATATTATGGTTATAACTTTAAATATATATGCTAATAATCTTTCCTAAGAATGTATGTATCATAAAGAATTTACGTTGGCTTAATTTTAATCGTATGAATTGTTGCCATCTTATAGAATATTTTCCAAGGAATCATGCTGACCAGGTTACATCGCTTATACAATCTGAGAATGTGGAAGGACGTGGAGTAGACAACAGCCGAGAGGGGGTCGACCAAGGATAATGATAATTTATTTCAATATTATGGTTATAACTTTAAATATATATGCTAATAATCTTTCCTAAGAATGTATGTATCATAAAGAATTTACGTTGGCTTAATTTTAATCGTATGAATTGTTGCCATCTTATAGAATATTTTCCAAGGAATCATGCTGACCAGGTTACATCGCTTATACAATCTGAGAATGTGGAAGGACGTGGAGTAGACAACAGCCGAGAGGGGGTCGACCAAGGATAATGATAATTTATTTCAATATTATGGTTATAACTTTAAATATATATGCTAATAATCTTTCCTAAGAATGTATGTATCATAAAGAATTTACGTTGGCTTAATTTTAATCGTATGAATTGTTGCCATCTTATAGAATATTTTCCAAGGAATCATGCTGACCAGGTTACATCGCTTATACAATCTGAGAATGTGGAAGGACGTGGAGTAGACAACAGCCGAGAGGGGGTCGACCAAGGATAATGATAATTTATTTCAATATTATGGTTATAACTTTAAATATATATGCTAATAATCTTTCCTAAGAATGTATGTATCATAAAGAATTTACGTTGGCTTAATTTTAATCGTATGAATTGTTGCCATCTTATAGAATATTTTCCAAGGAATCATGCTGACCAGGTTACATCGCTTATACAATCTGAGAATGTGGAAGGACGTGGAGTAGACAACAGCCGAGAGGGGGTCGACCAAGGATAATGATAATTTATTTCAATATTATGGTTATAACTTTAAATATATATGCTAATAATCTTTCCTAAGAATGTATGTATCATAAAGAATTTACGTTGGCTTAATTTTAATCGTATGAATTGTTGCCATCTTATAGAATATTTTCCAAGGAATCATGCTGACCAGGTTACATCGCTTATACAATCTGAGAATGTGGAAGGACGTGGAGTAGACAACAGCCGAGAGGGGGTCGACCAAGGATAATGATAATTTATTTCAATATTATGGTTATAACTTTAAATATATATGCTAATAATCTTTCCTAAGAATGTATGTATCATAAAGAATTTACGTTGGCTTAATTTTAATCGTATGAATTGTTGCCATCTTATAGAATATTTTCCAAGGAATCATGCTGACCAGGTTACATCGCTTATACAATCTGAGAATGTGGAAGGACGTGGAGTAGACAACAGCCGAGAGGGGGTCGACCAAGGATAATGATAATTTATTTCAATATTATGGTTATAACTTTAAATATATATGCTAATAATCTTTCCTAAGAATGTATGTATCATAAAGAATTTACGTTGGCTTAATTTTAATCGTATGAATTGTTGCCATCTTATAGAATATTTTCCAAGGAATCATGCTGACCAGGTTACATCGCTTATACAATCTGAGAATGTGGAAGGACGTGGAGTAGACAACAGCCGAGAGGGGGTCGACCAAGGATAATGATAATTTATTTCAATATTATGGTTATAACTTTAAATATATATGCTAATAATCTTTCCTAAGAATGTATGTATCATAAAGAATTTACGTTGGCTTAATTTTAATCGTATGAATTGTTGCCATCTTATAGAATATTTTCCAAGGAATCATGCTGACCAGGTTACATCGCTTATACAATCTGAGAATGTGGAAGGACGTGGAGTAGACAACAGCCGAGAGGGGGTCGACCAAGGATAATGATAATTTATTTCAATATTATGGTTATANGTACCACCGTTGAGTACGAACTAAGTCGTTTGCTAGGGATTCCCTGTCTTCCTCGCTTGCTATTTTATATGCTATGCTAATCTATGCTAAGAGATAGCTTAAATTCCTCCATAGAACATAGTTTTGTGATGCTAGCTGTTCTTTCACAGAGATAAAGAAAAATGTTTGTAAATATACTAATGCTGTAGCTATCCAGGAGTAAAAGAGTACATCTGCATACTCGTATATTTCCAGCAAGCCGCCTTTCTGCATGTGGCAGGGGGTGTGTACACCAATGGTTCGTCTAACCTGTTTAGTTTATTGTTATCGCGTAACGTTCGCTGAATGAATGAGTCCCTATCTATCTGTAAAACATGTTTAGTATTTATAACAGAATTGCCCAAATACACTTAAAAGGTAGAGAAAGGGATAGAATCTTGAGGAATTATAAAGAAATGTAGGGTAAGAAGAAGTCTTTATGGAATACTTATTGTTTTCCGTTTCCCTCATTAAACATATAAAGTATTTGGAATGAATAGTACTCTATACCGAGAATTAATTAGGAGGTTATTATATGAGAATAGCTTTAATTCGCAGGAGATCTGGTAGATTCGTTCACGGAGTATAACCGAGCAATTCTATTTCATGCATCTAAAGAAAAAGCTTTGTTACTACTTTAGTTTTTCCGATTTCCCTAACATTTCAGATGTTTGCTCTAAATTATTTCCAATGCAGTCCTACCAAGCATCTCGTAGCTGTGAGTCTTTCTTAGAAATCTGTAAAGCGTAAAAATTCAGCAAGAATGTGAATTCAATATCGTATAAGTGCTGTCTCGTGCCTCTCGTGATCTACCTCGTGAGTCAAATGAAGAATAGAAATTTCATCAATAACAGAGTAAAGAAAAATTGCAGGGAGATGGGCAAACTGGTAGTGGCAGGGGTGTGAACATCACGCGATATATCGATAATTATTTTCGAATAGAAGCAGTTTTATAAAAACTTGTCCCTGTACCCATCTGGAATATGCGGCGAGTATGTGGGACCCAGCGGATGAAACGAACTGTCTCAAACTCGAGAAAGTGCAGCGTAAGGCGATATGTTTTGTAAAAACGTTCTAAGATAAGGAAGCAAGCGTAACGCAAATGTTCTCAGACGCAAAAAAACGATACGCGATAATAATAAATTAAAGAAGTAATTCTACTCTTGGTGTTTACACCCCCTGCACATACCGTAAGGCGGCTTGCAGGGTACATATGTAGATGAAGATGTATCAACCTTTCTTATTTATTTCGCCGTAGAATATACCGAAACTTTGCGAATCCTTCTTTTATTTATTTATTTAGATAATCTTACAAATAGAACAATGTTCCGGTGGTAAGATTTGGACAAAGTAATTTCCACACTCACCTAAAAATACAACACAAAACAATGACCCTGTCGGATACACTAATACTGTTGTTAATCATACAATAATAATACAACATACACAATTAATCAAATCAAATTTAGCTCTCCAAAGTTCATCACTTAGATGAAGTCTTTCACCACTCTACGATTTATCCAAGCACAGCTGCTCAAACCACAAACAGAAAATTTTATCTGTTTATTTACTGCCACAGTTAATATAGTCTGGTGGAAGCGTTATACAATGCAATAGATACACTAAACTGAAACAACAATCTTACAGTATTTTATAGTAAGTTAAAGCAAATTTGTCTTTTCTGCTTTTCGGGTAGGGTTTGAAGGCCTCTTCAGGTAACATATTCCAGTCTTTTACTCCTCTATTTATAAAGGAATACTTCGGGATATCTGTTCGTTGTTTCCTAAGCTTAAACTTATTCAAGATCCCCTCGAGCAATATAATGTGTTTCCTGGTCTTTAATTCTGTCCATGCCTCTCCTCCGTTTCTTACCCGAAATATGCCTACTAATCGGTTAATCCTTCGCTTTTTCTCCAATGATTCCCAACCGAGCGTCTCCAACATCTCTGTAACGCTGTCTTCTTTCTTAGGTCTCCCTAATGTATATCTAGCTGCTTTTCTTTGTACTTTCTCTATCTTTTTAATGTTTAGTTTATCATGAGGATCCCATACATTGTTCGCATATTCTTGTAGCGGTCTTACTATTGTTTTATATGCTAATTCTTTCGCGTTCCTACTACTACCCCTTAGATTTCTCACCACGAAATGTAAATTTTTAAATGCTTTTGAAATGATTTGGTTTATATGAGTACTCCAGTCCAAATTTTTCGTTAGTATAACCCCTAAATATCTACATTTATTTCCTATTGGAATTTTTTCACCGTTTAATTCATAGCTAATCTCTCTCTCTCTCTCTTTCATTTTACTTGTAAATTTAATATAATTACTTTTCTTCGCGTTTATCATCATTCCATTCTTTGAAGACCACATTTCAACTCTTAGAATGTCATCTTGCAGTATTTTACTATCTTCCTTACTATTTATTTCTCTATAAATTATACAATCGTCAGCAAAAAGCTTGATATTCGATTTCATTCCCTTCGCCAAATCATTAATAAAGATTAGGAATAGTAAGGGCCCTATTACGCTTCCCTGGGGTACCCCTGACGCTATTTCAATCTTCTCTGATAACATCTCACCTACTTTTACTCGTTGAAATCTACCAATCAAGAAGTTTTGCAACCAGCTTTTAATCTTCTTCTCTATATCCATTTCATCTATTTTTTCTACCAACTGATGATGCGGTACTATGTCAAATGCCTTCGAAAAATCAATTACAATGGCATCTACTTCCTTCTGCAGATCTAGTAAGTCTGATATATCTTGAAATAATCCCAGCACCTGCGATTCGCATGAATATTCTCTTCTGAAACCATGTTGATATTTATTCAGCCACCTTGTATCCTTCCAAAACCTTCTTAAATAATCAGCTACCAATCTCTCCATTATTTTGCATGTCACTGACGTCAAACTGATCGGTCTGTCATTTTCTACGCTTGTCTTGATTCCCCCTTTATGAATTGGTATGATCGTTGCCTTTTTCCAGTCTTTCGGAATAGTGTTATTATTTAAAATTGCTTGAAATAAAATTTTTAGATATCGGACAGCTTCAGTTGATCCCAATTTTAGTAACTCTCCTGATTTACTATCAGGACCGCACGATTTGTTTTTCTTTAATCTTTCTAGTTGCTTCCTAACCATCTTGTCTGCGATAACGAATAGCTTTGCCTGCCAGGTAGCATCTTTACCGGAAAATTCCTTTCCGATGATAATGTGTTTGACTTTATCATTCTTGCTCGTTCCGTACGGATTGACTAGTGGTTTATGGAATACACTTGAATACCAATTATTTAAACAGTTCGCCTTTTCAGTGTCATCAGTTATTCCATTCCCTTTTGCATCTTTGATCACGATAATCTTCTATTTACTGTCGCTTTTTTTCCTAAGATATTTAAAGAAATGTCGAATGCCGTCTTTTTCCAAGATGTTAAACATGAATTTGTCTTTCGCTTTCTTTTTATCTTCATTTAGCAATTTTAGATTACTTTTGTATTTCACCTGGTTATATTCGTTGAGATCTCTAGTTTTGCGTGTTTTTGTAATTCTTCTTTTCAAAGCTCTTTCAAACTCTTTAAGCACCTTTTTAGGAACTTCTAAACGTCTTAGCCCTTCTGTAAGAATATATTTAAGCCCTGCCCACATTTCTTCCACACTTTCTCCTTTTCCAGCCCAAATTGGGAAATTTATGCTAAGGTATTCTTGAAAACCTAATTCATTTCTCTTACTGTACTGCCATATTTCTGTTTTCGGTGTGCGTTTATCTGCTTTCCCAATCGTCCATTGCAACTCTAATATTACTGCTTGGTGGTCACTAATCCCCTCAATAACTTTTACATCTAATACAACCGAAGATGGTCGAAGTTGAAAAATATCCAGGACAATTGCGCCCCTCGTCGGTCTTTCCACTACCTGCGTTATAGATTTCACTCAATCCATAAATACATTTTCTCTGTATTTATCTAGTATTCAAAACCTAGCCTCAAATCTATTTTTATTTATCGACTCCAAATGGTATCAGAGAGTATTCCCGTAAAGGTGGCCATTTAATTATCCAATTTTGTCAACTTACGGCGATTCTCCTTGCGCTTTCTCGCGTACTAATATCTCTACGTTCGTGTTTCATTCCTATGATAGTTCAGACTTACTCTATAACATACAAAAATGTCTCATTCTCATCAAACTCTCAAGATTTATTAACACATGATTACCTATTCCTTTTGTGAAACCGAGGATTTCTAATAGCTTCTTTCGGAAATGTGACTGAAAAAGGATGCCGCTTTATTTCGTTTGCACAAGTCATTATATTTTGGGAATCCCAACACAAGCGCTTCCTTCCTAAGGTCCTATAGAGAAGATTTTCCACAGAGTAACACCGGTTCTTTACGAACGATCAAAACGTTATTTCGTGTTAATGCAGTGATTGGCAGTTCAAGTCGAATGTAAAGAAGTGTATAGCTATATCCTTTTTGAATCCTTCAAATATAACATGTGCACCGTATCTCATTTCAGCACATCAATTATTAAAAACACTAAAAGTTTAATGCGTAAGAACAGTCCGAGTTCAAAGAATATATTCAAATTTCGGAAGCACTCCAATTTTTCGATAAGTACGACCGCTAAATTTCAAGGTAGATAAGCTTGATTTGTGAAAAGATCGCCTAGTTTTATAAAAGGGTACCTTGACTTATATACGTCCGCTTAGTTTTCCCAAGAGAGAGCTTCAATTATAATAGCACTGCTTAGTTTCCTTAAAAATAAGCTTGAGTTACAATAGCACCGCTTATTTCTAAAGAGTAAGCTTCAATTGTGATCACAGGAAAACGGGTAAGGGTGATTTGCACAAGATGGTGCGCACCCAGGAAGAATCCCAAGGAAGAATGTTCTTGAAAAAAGTCTGAGTTTGTGTGGCCGGTGCTTTTATGAAGCCGCGACAGGGAACGATGCCACTATGTGGACGAAATCGCAAAGTCCTTGCGCACAAAGTCTCCCGAATGCCTTAGAGAAATGTTCTGCCGTGATAGCTCATCGGACAGAGCACCCGACCGGCAATTGGGAGACCTGGGTTTGTTTCCCGGTCCCGTCAGACTTTTTTTTAGCCCATTCTTCCTTGGGATTCAATTGTGATACTTACAACAGCTAAGTTCTGTCATAAATTACATAGGATAATTAAATTCCCGCTTTGTTTTCAGAAAGAAAACTTGAATGATGATAGTACAGCTTAGTTTTCCCAAGAGTACGCTTGAATTATGATTGCACTGTTTATTTATTAGATGATTTAGCTTCGATTACGAGAGGACAGCTTCATTTTATGAAGAGTAAGCTTAAAATGTCATAGGAACGCTTAATTTTATGAAATGGTAGGTTGACCTATTATAGGACCTCTTTGTTTTCTGAAGAGTAAACATCAATTATGATATGACCGCTTGACTCATGAAACGTAAATTTAAATAATGAAATGACCGTTTAGTTTAGTGAAGGGTAAGCTTGAATTATTATAAGACCACTTCCAGTATTCTAAAGTACATTTGAATTAAAATAGGACCACAAATTTATCTAAAAAAGCAATACACCTATAATAGGACCTCTTACTTTAACAATAAGTTCATTTGAATCTTAAAAGGACGGCTTCGTTTACCGGATAGTAAGCTAGAATTATGAAAGGACTGCTAAGTTTTCGGAAGAACAAGCTTAAATTATAATGAGACAGCTTACTTATCGGAAGAGTTAGCTTTAACTATTAAAATATTGAAAAGATATGAGAGGAATAAGCTTGAATTATGATAGAAAAGTTTTAACTAAGAGAGAGCTTGAAATATGAATGCTATGAAAAAAATTTAATTGCGATAGGAGCGCTTAGATTTCCTAAGTGTATGCTTTAATTTTGATAGTATTCCTCAGTTTTCCTAATAGTTGGATTGAATTGCGATAGGACCGTGTTGAGATTACTTAGCATTCTACTATAGATAAATTGGTAACACGTTCAGAGACCATACTTGTTTATTCAGAGTTCGCACAGGAAGTGAGTACAACAACGAAATATCCCAGCATACAAAACAAATGACACACAAAGCCCACAAGAGATATGCATTTAGATTATCTTTCCAATAGACCGCCTATTTTCTGAAGAGTATACTATATTTCTTATAGTACGGAGTAACGGAGGGTTAACTATAGTTATAGTTACTTCGTTTTCCCATAAGTAAGCTTGAATTGCGAGAGAAACGCTTAGTTTTCTCAATTTTAAGCTTTTAATTATGATAGTATTCCTTAGTTTTCCAAATGGAATGTTTGGTTTGCGATAAGACCGCTAAGTATAGAGTATGCATTAAATATGATAGTATTGCGTTGTTTGCCTAATAGTAAACTTGAATTACGCAAGGATCATAGTTTTGTTAAGAGAACGCTATAATAATTATAGAATTGCTTCGCTTTCCAATATAAAGCTTGAATAGCGACAGCGCCGCTTAGTTTTCTTAATTTTAAGCACTAATTATGAAAGAATTGCTAAGGTTTCCAAACAGTAATCTTGAATTTCGATAGGTCAACTTAGTTTCCTTGCTTTTTGCTTTTGATTTGAAAATGCTTTTTTATGATAGTATTGCTTAGTTTTCCCAACCGAAAGCTTGAATTACGAAGGGACGGTTTAGTTTACTTTGGAGTATATTTTATTTAAAATAGTATAGTTCACTTTTCCTAATAGTAAACTTAAAATACCATAGATCCTCTGACTTTCCTTACGAATTTGCTTTTATTATGGTGATATTCCTTAAAATTTCAATAGTAAGCTTAAATTACGAAAGAATTCCTTAATTTTTCCAATACTAAAAAAAACTTGTATTACAAAAGGTCCGCTGAGCTTCCTTAAGTATATGCTTTTTTTATTTTATAGTATTACTTGGTTTTCCCTATACCAAGTTTAAATTACGATACGTCCGCTAAGTTTCCTTAAGAATTTGCTTTTTTTAAGATACTATTGCTTATTTTTCCCAATAGAAAATTGAATTTTGATATGACCGCTTCGTTTCCGAAAAGCCCTTACGGTCCCAATAAATTGCCCAATAATTGGCACAAGAAAGTAGCCCAATATTGGGCGATCTGTTCAGCAAGATGAGAACAATATTGTCACCAATATTGGCAACATTAATGCTCAAATGTCCCGCACGAGTACGCCACATTCCACAT
>KZ309764.1:0-26059 GCA_000376725.2 Ladona fulva
TTTGGGTCAATTTTGCTTCAGATTTTCTGCATGAAATTCGCTAATGCAAGTTTGCTTATTATTTTGTGTAATAGAGCAACAAAAGTTTTGTAAGAATACCAAGTTTTGTTTTCCTCAACGGAATACTGTCTGAGATAATGTCTCAAAGCTGATAAAAACTCGGTGTCATACTGTAGAAGGCTGTGGTAAAGGGTCAAACAAATGACTGATTTTTCCAACGAAAATATTACAAAAAGGGGTAACCTTTCACAATGCATATTCCCAAAAACTTTCTGCACTTTCATAGATTTCCCCAAGTAGTGTCTCCAAAAGTATTTACAGGAAAACTAGTAATATTGATGGAAAGTGGATATAAAGATGCAGATTTTGATACAAGGAAATGCAGTGTTTCTTGGGAGATAGACCCAAATACATCAGTTCAATGATAACCGCAACTTTTTCCCGATTTTCTTGAAAGTATAACTTTCTAATTTTTTTCTATTATGTTAATATTGATTGAATCACAGCATGCTGTTTGGAATTACTTTAACTTTAAGAATAAAAGTTTTCAAAAATAATGATCGCCAACTTTCTTTCTCTATGCACAAACATACGTCATTTCCCCTTAAAAAATACACCAATCCATAAGATTAGCATTGTGTTTTCAAGATCTTGGACGGAGTATATAAGATAAGAAGGGAGACATCTGGTAATACCAATTGAGTGGAGTGGAAGTAGGTAAGGGAAATGCCAATGCCATCTATTGGAGATAAACCGTGAAAAAAAAAGATATCAAAACATCCCATAAGGTTATCCCTCTATAAGATTACTATATGTTAACACTCACTGGTTTATCGTAGCAATTCTCTTCATGAAACATATTGTCTTGCTGCACCTTTTCTAATTCCTGAATACAACACTGATTGGCAGGGTCTCATACTCTATGCACATATTTAAGATAAGGCCTAAGTAACGCAAAGTACCATTGCTCACAAACTTTTCTTCACTCAGAAAGACTATTCAAACGACTTGCAAAATTCAGCCATTTAAAAATCAGTTGAAGATTGCGTAATTTCGATATTTTCATCATTCTTCTTTTAAAAATGTTTCAGTCAAGCTAGCTGGAGCCTCTCCCAGCCATTTAGATTTTATTATTTTTGCAGAAGCTTTTAAAGCATATTAATGGAAATAAAACTGTTTATACACTTCCACAGTGGATTTAATTTGTTTCACTTGCAAGCCAGCATCTGTAGCATCATAGTCCTGATTATGATAGTTCTTGCTAGTGAAACATGTCACTAACATGTTCAGTAGTTAGTTCATCTTCTCAGTTAAGAAGTGAAAATTGCTATTCTAGAATATTTGCTCCTCTTTGGCAGACAGAGCATAACAGCATATTTGATGTGCCCTTGGCAACTGTCCTTCCAGCCAATGATGGAAAAAATTTATGGGACCTGCATTGCTAACAACCTGTCTTTTCCCAGGCTATCTAAGCTTTTTTCTGGCAATCTGCCTTATTTGGTTTCTGCAGTCACCTCATGAACTGTAGAGTCCTCTTGAAATAAATGAGACTTGGTCCCCTGAGTCAGTTGAGACATAGTTGTCTTTTTTTATTAGGATAGCATAAGGTATCATTTTAGTTGAAAGAGGAATGAGTACTTGTTTTTGAGGATTGCATAGGAAGATTTAGTAGGACGACATTGGCAATTTTGGCTTGATTTTTCCGAAGGAAGATTTATTAGGTTGTAAATGGTATTAGCTTGATTTTTCTGAACCAGGCTCAATAAAATTTCTCAGTAAAAGTACTGATCTTTTCCAATGAGTGGCATAGAAATAGATATTTTATCATTTTTAAGGTACAGGAGAAAACAGAGCTTCTCATCTTCAGTGTATTTTTTATAGGGAGGGAATTTGCATATTTTGCTCCTTCTCTCAGTTGAATGCCGTGTTATGGTTAAGCTTTCTGAATAAGTTTAGCACACTATGGGGAAAAAATGTACAATGTGAAGCCAGTAATCTAGTATTCAGGTTGACTAAAATGACTGGGGGAAAAGCGTCAGTAGGCAGATTTAGCAACCCTGTAAGCTTAGCTACCTTCACCTAACACCATTACTTGCCCTTTCCCTATACTTCAACTTTGCTGTCTCTTCCAATGCCCTTGGATGAGGAAAGAGACAAAACAAGAAAGCCCAGCCCTCATTTTATGATGAATATTGATGGAAATTATGCATATTATATACATCAATAAATATTGTTGCTTTATTATTTAATCTTTTTAAATGATCCAGATGGACTAAGGTTGCTATTCAGAATCATGGAACATAGCTATAATAGTCATCATATTTTGCCATTTTACCACAGTTTTTATTTTACATTTGGCTTACATCTTGTTTTATTACTCTGAATACAGAATCCAACTTATCCAACCATGTAAAGTTTAACTTTAATAATATGGCAATTACATACAGATTCTAATAAGACCAATGTCAAAATGTCCTCTTAAAATACAATAACTACAAATTTTTATCATAAATGTGTAACTTTCCTATGGCAAGAAATGATTATCTTACCATTGATAATATATATGGAAAACAAAAAATGTGTATCTTTAATAATGTTGGTGATTGTAAATGATGAAATATAATTCCTCCAATTCTATTCCAACTTATGGATGAAATAAGTGAATTGGAGATCCATAAAATTGATGTTTCAGTAAAAATATGGTATTCCGTGGCTATTATAGCTATGTTCCAAAAATTACCACCACATGGTGGAGCAAGCAAAGTACCAATTCTACAATTATTCAATTGTCTCAGATGATCACTACTTGGGCAATTTTCATAGCACCTTTCACTTTACCTTGGGAATTGGTAGACTCCCACCAGGAATCGAACCCGGGACCACTTTCACTGAAATTGAACACGTAACCCACGTGGCTATCCAGGAGCCTGGAATCATTGAATTGAACTTATTCGGTCTCGAAACACTGTATTCAAATAGTTCGATTGAAGCGAATTAGATGATGCAACCCTCAAGAGCTCACGCTCCTCTCCTCTTGACCGCGTGGAGAGTAAACAAGCAAAAAAAGAATGAATTCATTCGGATAGCCTTGTGGCCCCTTGTTGAAGAGAAGCGAAACAAAAATCGAATGAATTAATTCGGATAGACTTATTCGATTGAAATTATTCGGATGGAATCNAGAGTTAATGAATGCAGTGGAAAACCCAATATTGGTAAAGTATGTATCACACAATAATCTTCAAATTTAAACACAGTAATAAGTATTGTTTTATAATTTAATTAAATACTAATTTATCAAGTAACAAATGACAGTCATATTTACAAATTTATATTTTTATATATTCCACAATTTCAAAGCATTTATTCATCTTAATTTTGTTGTAAAAAGGTGGTATTTGATGACTATTATAGCTATATTCCACAATTTTGAATAGCAACCTCAGTCAATCTGCATTTACTAATGAAGATCATATAATAGAGCTGCAATGTTTTCTTCATTGTATTTATGCAACGTTTCGGTCAATATTCACCTTAAAGTGAGGCTTTTCCTCATGTCCTCTTTGTGCTTTCCTGAGGATTTACAGGACTTGCCTCATCCTTGAACATGGCAAGAACCTGCCAAGTTGGTGGCTGGGGAAAGAGAAAAGTAACTTTTTAGGGGAAGGTGGTCAAGCTTTCAGGATTGCTAAATCTACTGGCTGACCCTTTTCATGGTCATGCTGGCCACTAAATCTTATGTGACCCACTTTACAATGTTAGTTTTTCACCCATAGTTGTACATGGTAGTTGTTTAGTACAATATATACTCACTCATAGTTTATCTGAGGGTAGTAAATTCTGTAATTATAATGTCATATAATCACTTACATTGCTGTGCTAGTTCATTCTCCTCATAAATTATTGTACTGATAATGAATATTTTTATCTTTCTAAAATCATTTTTATTTGGACAGTGTGGATTGGTGGGCTTTAGGGGTTCTATTATATGAGATGCTTGCTGGCAGAAGTCCTTTTGACATTGCAGGCGCTTCCGAAAATCCTGATCAGAACACTGAAGATTACCTCTTCCAAGGTATGAGGAAACATCATTCTGACAAATCGTTATATTAATTTATTTCATATTTTGAGAAGTGCCAGAATATGAGGGTACATTACTTCTAAGGTATCATATATTTAAAAGAATGTGATTTACTTTTAGATGTTTTCACTGACCCACTTCAGTAACTAATTATTTATGATTCAATCTTAATGCTTTCACATCTATTCACTTATGTGCAGGTATTAATGTTTATCAATCAAAACTTAATGTCACTATACCCAATCATGTAAGTTTTGGTTTGATTCAGTGAAATATTCGGCTGACTACAGTTATCTTTTTATGACCACTGTTCAGGTGTCATTCAACCCTAGACAGGTTGAAATTGTCTATACTATCTAAAAGTATATAGAAGTAAATTATCTAAAAGTATATCTTATCTTTATCTAAAAGTATATTTTGCAGTTTTATTGTAGAGCATCAACAAAGACAACCTTCATTTATAGTGCTTTGATATGCTTTCATGAGATCTGACATTATTATAAGGTGAACCTTCTATATAATGAATCTGAGAGGACCTAAATTTGGACAATCTGTTGTGAGGTCTTACTTTGAGGTACCATATTTGAATTTAATACCTTTCTTTGTAGTTTATATCAGTGATAATAATTATGTTCTTTCTTATTACAATGGACTTGTATATAAGAAACAATAACACTTTGATAAGTATCAGAAAACTACCAATGCTTATCAAATTATGTTAGAACAGAATAATTATATAAACTGTTCACAGTACGTAATAGTGCAAACTATCCTTTATATGTACAGTCAAGCATTGGTAACTTGATTTGCAAGGCAAGAAAAGATTTTTAGTAAATTTTAACTGATATAAGAGCAAGGTTTTGCAACACGAGCAATACATGGAGTATGTATTTGCTGTTTTGTCTGCAGAGTATCACATGATCACTGCTCCCTAATAATCATTATTATGTATATGAATATTTTTAGATTTTGGAATAAATCATGATTTTCCATTATTTTCTATAGGGATATTGCTTCAATATACGAGTCTTCAGATTATGAGCATGTTTTCATAATGAATTATGGTCACAATCCAAGGTGGTTTGACTTTTTTATCTCTTAAAAATAAATAAGTGTAAATATTCATAAAAGTTATTACAATAATCATTATGTATATCTTTATGCCTTTATTCATCAAATATCAGTAACATCCATGATACATACATACACTTAATGTTTAATTTTGGTTTTGTTGCAGACCTTTTCTCATGTATAATTTAACTAGCAATAATTTTTTAGCAAAATTGGGAGCGCTGTCATAAGAAAGAGGTTAATAGTGCTTCTTATTTTACCACTGAATACTGTTTATGATCAGATGTTGCAAAAATTTTTATAAAATATCTATTCTTATTTATGTATTTTAATTAATGTAAGATCTTGCGGTTTGAAAAATAGAAAATCATGATTAATCTTGCAGAAACTCATCATTGTCTCCTTGGTTCAAACTCACTTCTTCCTAATCAGAGCAATTGATTTCCTGGAGCTTTCTACAAATCAAACACAGCTTACTGAATAGGTAGCATGTGATATTAGACTTATTATCCGATGTTCTTCACATTTTGTAGTACCCTTTTTCTTGGGTATTGGCACCATGACAGTCTTCAGGAAGTCTTCCAGCCACTCTCCTGTTTCATATATTTTATAACATGGACCTACTACATTTTCTATGCCTTTATCATTAATATTCTTCATTAACTCTGCTGGCAACTCATCAACTTTTAGTGCTTTCCCTCTCTTCATTTCCTTTAAAGCCTGTCTTACTTCACTTTCCAATTTTCTGTATCCCATTGAACATTCGTTCACTTCTTCTTCATCTTCTATTTCTGTTCCTTCTGTTTTCTCCTTATCATACAATTCTTCTATGTACTCTTTCCACCTTCTTAGTGCTTTTTCTCCAAAGTTTTTTTTCCCTCCCTGCTCTCGATACATTTACTACTGCCCCCTGCTCCTCCACCTCCTCCATTGAAATCCTTTCCTATAAGCCTCCTCTTTAAAGCCAAAATAATGCTAAGGATATTGAATAGAAGGATGGTAAGCAAGATGGAGGAAGGTATAGGAGAGGAGCAATTCGGTTTCAGAAAAGGAAAGGGGACAAGAGATGCAATAGGACTTTTAAGAATAATTGGAGAAAGATATTTGAAGAGAGAAAGAGAGTTATGTTTATGCTTTGTGGACCTTGAAAAAGCATTTGATGGGGTGAATTTGAGGAAACTGATGGAAGTAATGAAAAGAAAGGAAATAAAATGGAGAGAGAGGAGATTGAGTGAAAGATTGTGTAAGAATCAACGAGTGGCGGTGAGATTTGACAGAGGTTTAAGTGAATGGTGCGAAGTGGGGAGAGAAGTTAGACAGGGATGCTGTCTGTTGCCGACATTGTTTATCATGTATTTAGAAGAAATGATCGAGGAAAGTTTGGAAGAAGAAGAGAATGCAGGGGCAAAAGGATAAAAAGTATTAAGTTTGTGGATGATATGGTAGTGATCGCCGAGAATCCTGAGACGTTGAAAAGGATAATGGACAGAGTTAATGTAAGGTGTGAAAGATATGGAATGAAGATAAGGGAAAACCAAGACCATGAAGTTAGGATGTGAAGAAAGAATAGGATTGGTTTTGGACAGAGAGGACATAGAGGGTGGAGAGATTCAAGTATCTTGGTTGTGTAGTGGAAAGTGACTGGAAATGCTTAAAAGAAATTAAGAAAAGAGTAGGAATGGCAAAGACGGCATTCAACAAGATGAAAAGGTTATTCAAGCAAGTTGGATATGAAATTAAAAAAGAGGTTGGTGAAATGCCATGTTTGGAATGTGTTTTTGTATGGGTCTGAAATGTGGACAATTAGGAAAGTGGACAGGAAGAGAATAGAGGCATTTGAAATGTGGACATGGAGAAAAATGGAAGGTATGATTTGGAGGGATAAGGTAAGGAATGAGGAGGTCCTGCAGAGCGGGGGAGAAGACAGAATATTGATGGAAATTATTAAGAAGCGGTAGAGAAATTGGATCAGACACTTTCTAAGGCATGAAGGCCTATTGAAAATGGTGTTAGAGGGAGCAGTGGAGGGGAAGGAAAAGAAAGCTTTTGGACGAAGTAAAAGGAAGAGAGGGATATGTAAAATTTAAAACTAAAGCCTTGGGAAGAAAATTATTTTAAAACCTATGATGCCAAGAACCTGCCATTTGGCAGAAAACCGATGATGATGACTGAATAGGAAATGCTGCCACTATTTTTGATGGCATGGGTAGTTTGCATAATATAGTCATATTAACTGCTTGTGAAATGCTTGAGTTTTAGTGAATGTCATAGTATTTGCAGTTGTTCAAAGCAGTCAAAGCATTAACATATGCCAAAGATATGTAAAAAAGAAGCAGTAGTGATCCAAGTATTGAAACTTTCCCCAACTTAAAAGTGTATCCCATTCTAACATCCTGAGTGATGACCAAAATCTACTTTGTACAGAAGTCATTCGGATTTTAATTCTTCATGATAATTTTATCTACGTCATGCTTTTCTATAATTGAATCTCTTTCTTGTTTAATGGTACATTACATTTTCTGATTTTATAATAAGTATTTAAGAAATAGTAACTTCTGAAGAATTCAAATTTTCCATCCTAGTAGATGATATCTATAAAGCATCATGCTTTTGGTATATTTACAATTTATATTCATTTATTCATTTGTGTTATCAAGGTTCATTTATTGGGAAGTGTCACTGTATCCATTTTGTTAAGGAGAGGTTTTGCATTCAACAACATCAGAAGTTCATTATATAGAGGATGTTAATGTGATTTAGTTATTTGAATAGTCCAAACCTGTGTTACAATATGTTCTCCAGAGGTTTTTGTGTTAATGAGAATTGTAGTGGAGAAGTATCACTGTAATAGGTCATTTTGGCATAACATGTTATTGTTCCTAAAAGGGGTTGTGTATGTAGTAGTAATCAGTAATATTACATTTTCATCATTATTTATCATTTAATAAGTCATACTAATATGTAAATAATTTTTGGTGATACCAAAATACCTTTATATTTGGAAGAAAAGTATTATAGAAATCTTACTTAATTCAGATTGTCACATTGACATATTATTGACTTGAAGTAAGGAATATTCAATGATATGATTGTTATTTTTAAGAAATTTTTTATGTAAATATTGAAATTAAACCTATTTATCAGTCAAATATTCCTTCCAGTATTGATATAATAATTAGACTTAATTTATGAATGATTAATTTAATTAACTATTTTTCTTTGGTCACATCAATTGTCTCATCTTTGAGGTAACGTTTAAATTGTCACAGTATATTAACCAAATGCCTATAATTAACTGCTATGACAAAGAATTGATTTTTACAATAATAAACTCATGATTATTTTTGCAGGAATTAACAGTATTTACATGAATATAAGACAATACAACATTCTTTGCTCTTCAAACTGGGATTTTCTCAATTCACATGAAAGTTCAGGAATTTCAAAACAACCTGATAATATTGAAATATGTAAAGTAAATATTTAATCACAAATGCTCCGGCATGAAACTATACATGAGTCAGAATAATGTGCTAAAATTGAGTGGAAAACTTGGATGGTGTAAATTACTATTATACTGATTAAAAGTTTAAATGTTTCAAGTCAGGTAGATAATAGATTTTATTTGGAAGAGATTTAGATAAGTAATTCTTTCGCAACTTCACAGAAATCTAATGCATATTAGATAATATGTGATAAAATTGTAACTTCAAAATCCAGTGCTACGTGTTGTAGAATTGAAGATTGTAAAAGCATGTCTCTCAGTCTGTTCTAATCACTCTTAATAAGTTCACTCTCACTTGATGGTTCTCCTGTTTTTTGCCATTATTCAATTTTATATCATCTTCAGTACCATCAAATTATTTATCACTCATCATTTCCTGAAACAAATGTCAATGGTGACCTTTTACCTCGAAGTTTTAATCCATCCTCCTATCAGGAAGTGTTTTGGACATAGTGAACATTGTCTAACCCAAGTACAGATTTGGTGACCATTCCTGGTGAGATAATGTCACAACTCCAAAGTTCTTAATTTTGTTGTAAACAAGACATTTGAGGACCATCTTTGGCAATTATATGCAGCATGTTTAGTTAGTTTGAGTTAAGGGGCAGTCGTTTAGGGTATACACTTTTCTGTCCACTGTGTCAGTTAAATGTCCCTGAAAGGATTCAAGTGTAAACATTCCCTAAGCCTTAATGAAGTCCTGAGTCATCTATTCCCTTTTACATCTAAATGATGATGAAATCGTTAGTTCTTTGTTCATTCATTCATTTTCATTGCATTTAAATATTATCCTACCCGGTAAATCCTCTTTTGTAAGATTATTTCTCTTTTAATGTCATAAACTGGGTAGTTTCCATCCATCAGCAAATGATGTTTTACTGTAATTTTTAACTTTTCATTTCTATTCATTGCCATTTTTACAATAACCAATTTACATCCTTTCTTGTTTTCTGACATACAGGAATTCTTTGGGGGATTCATCAGCATTTCTGATGAAACATTACTCATTTCGTATTGAAGTTGTATTAAATGCCTTTGATATTTTAACAGCTTTTATTTGGAATCCCCGGTTTTTGTGGAAGAGTCATCCTACTCCAAATATCAAGACTATTACAACATAAAACAATCCATCCAGCCAAGACTAGCTTCCTCCAATATAAAAAAAATGTCAGCAATTAGTCTCAAATTTATCTTGTGATTTCTATAAAGTGATTTAATTACAGCATTAAGTTTTTAAATGAAAATATGGTGAATTTTCCATTGAATGTACCATAATTAGCTAAAATGATACAAAGTCATCTTACTGTTGTTATTTATAACTCATACTGAGTGAGGAAAACAAAATTTTCAGGAAAATTAAAAATGTGTATTCTAGTATTCTACTATTTATAGTATATACTTATATTTTATTAAAAGCAGTAAAACAAAAAAATGTGGACTATGGGTATATAATAACTATATGGACTTCAAGACCCTGCATATCAGACTATATGTAAAGAAATAATTGCTGTCCTTATTATGCGCTAGAGCAATTTAAAACCTCTTATTCATTAAAAGCTGTGTTCCAATATCTTTCCTTACTCATCCTACTATGTTCGAAAATTTATTCTTATGTTTGCTAATATAAAATGACCCCACATCTTTCTGAGGCTAAATTTGGAAAATATCCTCATCTTATATTCAGGTAAATACTTTTAGCAGTTAACATAAATTTTAAAGTGTGCTATATCCACTACTGCGTGCTTCATGTACTGATATTAACAAAGTATGTGTTCTTATTTTAGAAGTTCATTATTTTAGTAATTCGATTAATGATAGGTAGATGGTAATCCAATTCAGTAAATTGCAGTAAACATTAATGGGCGTCTGAAACCACCTTTCCTTTGTTCCTGCATGTGTGCTCCTCTGTTTTGCATTGTAAAATTTGCTTGTGTTTTAGAGAATCTATGGTTTGAAAATTTAGGTTTTAAGACGTGGTCTAATGTCAAATTGTTGTTGTAAAATAGTGTCTTAAGTTAGTCATCACCTAGATTTTGTCTTTCAAAAAGTTGAGCCTACATAGATAAATTGAAATGTCTTTTGAAACCTTTTTTTAAGTAGCTTATATTTGCATGATTGAATATTTAAAGCTTATGACCTACATTACAGAGGTATTAGATAATTTTTAAATGCCTTGATTAGGAAAGTTCAAGATATACATTTAAATTATGATAGTATAATGGTAGTATATTCATTGTTTTTTGGGTTCATAAATAAAGTTTTCTCTTCCTGTCTTATAGTAATTTTGGATAAAACTATTCGAATTCCACGATCATTATCTGTGAAAGCAGCCTCTGTTCTTAAAGGCTTTTTGAATAAAAGTCCAGAGGATAGGCTTGGATGCCATCCAGTTTTAGGGTTCAGGGAAATAGCCACCCATCCATTCTTCAAGTCAATAGACTGGGAGATGGTAAGTAAAATATTTTATCATTATTTTTGTTTATTTTCACATTGAGAATGTTATGGAAGTTTGAGAGATACTGGCAATACAAACTAAATTGAAAAAATTATGTTACAAAAAAAGCTATGGTATCTAAAAGTGATATTTAAATTAACGTTTGATCAAGTAAGTTAATTAAGAAATAGAGCTGTAAGGATATATAATGGTAATAAATCATATTATTTCTTTAATTCTGAATTTTATGTTATTTGGAGATCTTATTCCATTATGAATTAAAATACTTCAAAGTTTAAATAACACAAATCCTTTTTGTATTCTTACATGATATATTTTATTGACATTTTTCTTTTGATAGTTGGAGCACAAACAAGTTGCTCCTCNCAGAAGTGTGGAAGAGGGTATTACTATCACAGCATAAATAAAGCTAGCTCAAACTTGAAAAAAAATTTTATTGAAAATATCTCAATTTTCCCTTAAAAAGGAGCTTTGAAGGGAATTTCACAATACTATGTAACTGCTGTACTTCTCAACAGTTGAAAACTGCAGTTTGTTAACAGTACAAAATATCACTTTTGCTTATCTTTGAACATTTATGTAACACAAGTTTCCTATAAAAGTTTAGCTTTGGTTGGCATAGTTTTTGCATTGAAAATATGTGCGTGTATGAGTTAATCGATTTATTCATACATATACACAAAAACCAGGGAAAGATTCAAAGGAGGGGATGGGGGAGATTGTCACTCTTGCTTTCTCTTTAACATTGGCCAAAAAAGAAATCTAATTGCAACAAACAATCTAAAGAGCATATTTTTAAAATTACAACAGATGTGAAATCAGTTAAATATTATATTAGTACATATCATCATTTAATATATGGGACAAATTTGAAATCTTAAATCTCATAACGAGTGTGAATGCATATGATTGCCACTCCAAGTTAACATCTACCCCTGAAACACATACACTCACTAACAAATGAGCTAACTTTCAGGTTTAATCCAAAATTAAGGAAATAGAGCACCATACAATACTTTCTGAGAGAAATCATACCAAGCCAATTACCTGAAAGCTTGTCTTCATCATACTGAGCTTCAGCAGAGCCCCAAATTTTGCAATTTTCTGGAAAATCTATCAGCCAATATGTTTATTAAGAACAGAGATGAAAATCTGTTGTCACATCCAGTATTTCATAAATGCTAATGAGGTTAAATTTAAAGTTTAAAATTACTTATTTATTAAACCTCATTAAACTAACTAATTTGATGAATCTTGTTTCAGCCGAGTCATTGACAAGATTGACCAGTCAGAATTTGAAGGTTTTGAGTACGTCAACCCATTGCTGATGTCAATGGAAGACTGTGTGTAATGGTGCTGAGCAGAACATTCCTTCCATTATAAAAAGTAAATTCCTGTTCATAATTAAAATAAGTATCAATGTTATTTTATCCTTTTAATGAAACAAGTTGTGCAGCTAGCTGGCAGACACTTGACCATATGAATAAAATGTATTTATCTTATTAATGTATTTAATATAGGTTTGCTTGTCTGCCTAATAATCAGTCATCAGAAAGTAAATTTTATATTTTGCCAAATTTTCATGTAACTATGATATATTTAAAATTTATTGATTTTTGTATTGATGATGTATAAAACTGCTTAAAACCTCAATCTCAATATTTTGATTTGTCATCAACGTATAATGAAAATGGAAATATTAAAGGACTCTGAAATTGTCAAAGTTGTATCTCCACAATCTTGTCTATAGCTCCTTTGTCTACTCTTATTGTCGTTTACGATATTGACCTTGTATTCCAGAAGAATTGGCAGTCAACCATAACCAATGAGTTCACACATTTATACCCAGCTAGCCATCTTTCATCTTTAGCATGCATCTACTCACTTTATTTTTCTTGCTGTCTATGATTGACTTTTGCAACTGGGTGGATTGTAGCATTTTTATGTTGTCCTATATATTTTCTCCAAATTTTTTGAGCAAGGTTTTCCTAAGGTTTAATCTCCTTTCTGTGGCCTTGGTGGCATACCAGTTATGACAGCTTTAGCCTGACATAAATTGTTGTATCCACAGCTATGGGATTTTATCTGCTGGCTTTCTTTCACCACACTTCTTTAATTTCATACCGTTAGGCTCTAATACTAGCAACCTTAACCTGCTAAATTCCAAAGGCATTGTTGCTTTTATCCCATCTCATACAATTATTGTTGGGCATTACCTAATACTTACCAGTGAATGTATCAGAAATCTACTATATTTACCCAAATATTAGACATCTATAATAGAGGATGCCTTTAATATAAGACAATCCTTTATTGTCACCACTTCAAATTAGGAAAAATGGGTTTTGATCAATTTTATGAAAATTCAACATATTTGAAAACAACATGATAGCAAAAAAGCAAAATATACAATAAATGAAAATTTTCAGGTACATAAGGTCCATAGATTATGGACAATAATGCTTTGAAATTCAGTGTTAAAATTACATCGTGTGAATTTCTACCATAGCTAATTTCAAGAATTTAATTCACTTCAAATAACTCGGTGGTGGTATAAATTTGAAGGAAATTGATATTTATAATTCTTGTGCGTCTCAAACAAGACTCGTACACATTGGAGAAAACGTGGCTTCAAAAACCTATGTTGCATGATTTAGATTCCAAGATTGTAAATTCATATCTACCAGTCTATTCTAATCACTTAAGTCATGTTTACTCTCACTTTAAGATTCTCCCGTTTCTTCCTATTACTATGCAATATGATATGCATACTTCCATGCACCACTTAATCCAACATTTTACCGATTGGAGACTTTGATTGGGGATTCATATTAGGGAAATACAATATAAAGAAGTGCACTTGTCAAGTAAAGAAGGGGATTGCTTTGAGGATTTTCAGTAGTGGTGGCATGAGATAACTGTTTTCTTGCAAGTTATCTAAGAGGGCTTAAAATTTAATAGAGGCACAATCTATGTATGCATGCCATGACATAATGCCAGCAATTTTCTCTTATGCCACATGTTACCTGCCACATCTACCTCACATTAAATGGACTATCACATGCAGCACTTTGCTCATGTGAGAGAATAAAAAGAGCTGTATGTCTGTCAGGGTCTGAAGTTGAGTAGTATCAATTTTGTGTAATGCAGGATTGCTTTCTTTATGCTATTGCTAGGAGTATATATTTTGAACAAGAGAGCTGCTACTGGGAATAAACTAAAAGTTGAAATCTGCAGTGAAGGTGTTGATGAATGATGGAGCCATCTGTAAAAAATTATAAGACAAAGTTATGATCTCCTCATGGTGTTTCTGGGTACAATCATTGTGGTGGGAACCTGGAAACACCATGCAGAGGTCGTCTGATTGCAGTGAGAATCTACAAACCAACAAGACAAAATTGTATGTTGCTCAGCAGCATGCAGCAGACGTATGGATTTTTATGTTATGGAAGTCCTTTCATGTAAAAACTGTTATATATCCTAAACTATAACTCAGGAAATTGTCCCATCTTTGAGTCTTGCATCACAGATGAAATTCAGTTTATATTTTGGCCTGTGAGTGTTCTTTGGATTTTTTAACTCCCTTACAAGAAATGAGAGAACAGCAAATTTGTCTTCTTTCACTATGCTAATCATCATAATTTCTACTCATCATGCTTATCTCAGTTTGCTATCTTAACCTTGTAGGTATTATTTTGGGAAAATAATTGAGCTCTTAGAATAATGACTGTACCATAATTTGAAAAGCATCATGAATTGATGAAATTGTTCCATGTCATCACAAACACCAAAAGCAATTTGATGCCAAGTTTTACATGGTGGATATTTCTTTATCTTGATTTGCTATAATTTAAAAGGTNCGAGTGTGAATGCATATGATTGCCACTCCAAGTTAACATCTACCCCTGAAACACATACACTCACTAACAAATGAGCTAACTTTCAGGTTTAATCCAAAATTAAGGAAATAGAGCACCATACAATACTTTCTGAGAGAAATCATACCAAGCCAATTACCTGAAAGCTTGTCTTCATCATACTGAGCTTCAGCAGAGCCCCAAATTTTGCAATTTTCTGGAAAATCTATCAGCCAATATGTTTATTAAGAACAGAGATGAAATATTGCTTGCATTACAGCAAATTTTAATAATTTCCTCATCAAAATACAATAAAGCTGATGACCAGAGAATTCTTATATTGACTAAACTCTATCGACATCTTTCTGTGGATAGAATAATGTGAAACATCCACTTCATTATGCATATCAAGCACAAGATCATACTCAGTGCTATTTAAATTCCCTCAGTTTACATTTGTAATAAGATGGAACAAACTCTTCATAAAGCATATACTAACTAATTTGATGAATCTTGTTTCAGCCGAGTCATTGACAAGATTGACCAGTCAGAATTTGAAGGTTTTGAGTACGTCAACCCATTGCTGATGTCAATGGAAGACTGTGTGTAATGGTGCTGAGCAGAACATTCCTTCCATTATAAAAAGTAAATTCCTGTTCATAATTAAAATAAGTATCAATGTTATTTTATCCTTTTAATGAAACAAGTTGTGCAGCTAGCTGGCAGACACTTGACCATATGAATAAAATGTATTTATCTTATTAATGTATTTAATATAGGTTTGCTTGTCTGCCTAATAATCAGTCATCAGAAAGTAAATTTTATATTTTGCCAAATTTTCATGTAACTATGATATATTTAAAATTTATTGATTTTTGTATTGATGATGTATAAAACTGCTTAANGATTTGCATATACAGCAATACTGTTTTTTAAATTTGTTTGTTTATGTTTACTTTGTTAAGTCAATTAAATTTCTTGCTTGCCAAAAATTTCTAAAATATAAGGAATTCAAACTCCATATAGTCTTCAAAAAAGGCAAACACATAACGAAAATACAACAAAATTATGAACGCCAAAAATCTGGATTTTGCAATATTCTGCGCTCAATATTTGAGTACCAATTCTGAACTTTAGATAGGGGGACTAACATTTCCGATGAGCTCATCACAACCTGCGAAGGGGGAATGGCAAAGCTGGTGATATAGTTTAGAAAATGTTGAAGCACTTTTTGGCTCATTTCCACAACATTGCTGAGATTATGGACAGGAGGAGCCTCCTTCACGTTGTACTTAGGTTCCACTGATATTCCTAGTTGAGCAACATGTGACATCTGCTGATCAAAGATTACTGGATTAATACCATCATTAACTGCTTTTGTTTTTAGGTTAGAAATTTTGAATATTGCTGATGGCTTTTCATTGGATATGTGCCCAAGCATCTGCCACTGTGGGGGAGCATTTGGATTAGGCCAACTGAAATAGACTGGTTTGAAATATTCATTAGAACAAATTTTGTTATCTTAAGGACTAATAAATTGGTCTTACTTTCTAAATTTAAAACATTAAAGTACCAATATATAAACATTATATAAATACACACACAAGTAAAAGTTGCTTGCATAACACACGCTTACATGCTTTATCTTTCAACTGATTTTCCCAAGATTGTTACCCAATATGGACGCATAAAATTCTATTTGATGACGCACCGTAGGACATAATAACACACATTAACATACTTAAGATATCTTAGGAACATGGGTCCCTTGGTTATGCACCCTAGTTAATAATCTAAAGAGTATATTAAAGGAACCTAAGAATGCATTTTTTAAAAACTACTCAACAATTGAGCCTACACCAAATACAGTATTTATGCCTCATAGGTCAACTTAAAAAGGTCCACAAAACATCCACCCAGAGACGCTCAGTGCCTTTAGATGAATGGAAACAGCAAAGAAGATATCAAGACCCTCATTGGTTCCATGCTAACATTTGCAGATAGATGCCAATATTTCACACCTCTCAGTTTGCACATTCCCAGTTCTTTATTGTAATAGACATCAATAGAGACCTGGGGAATTGAAATGAGCATCACCATTGAACATAAGCAATGCATTTACATAACGGCCTTCTGTTGTCATTCTGTGCTGCAATTACCTAACTCATCAGTAAGATCTTTAAGTTATTCATATGTCAGTATGAATGTAATTCTTATGGGAGTATATGGAATATATGCCCTATTATCAAATTCAGGATCTTTCGTGAGATGTCCTTACAAATTAAATTTCAAAATCACATTCAGTAACTCTATGATATGTTTCAAGAAGAATTCATATCAGGAAGTTCTTCAGAACTACACTTGTTTATCAGTGTTAGAGATAGCATCACAGTTTGAGAATCACCTCTGCTATAGATATCCCAATAAATCATATGTTTCTAAAATTTTCCAAAATGCATTTGTTATGGGAGAATTTTGCACTGGCCTAGCTTCACAGCCAGTTTCATATGAGAATCTTCACTACAGCATGATAGAAAACCAAGACCTCTAATGGCATGTCGACTTTTAATTCTCTACCTTAACAGGAAGTACCTAAAATAATTAAAATTAAATTCTATGCTATGTATTTTTATGGGAAAAATTGGGACTTTGGGGCCTTCCAGAATCAATTATGGCTAGGATACATATGCACCAGTAAAAGTTACTTGTATACTATTGTCTACTTCTTCCTTGGGATTTGTCCTGGGTGTGCACCATATTGCGCTTGATCACCCTTACCCATTTTCCAATGATTCCATTTTTCAAAATTTTAGATTGCAACAGCCTAGAAAGGGAATCTTTTGTTTTGGCCTTTACTAACTACCCTTTTAGAAACATGCAAGGAAATTTCTGCTTAGAATTGTTTCTTTGTTACGTATTATTACTTATGAAAATTGCATAATAGGACAAAGAATAATTGCAGCATCCAACAAGATGCTATTCGTCAGAATATAGACAATTTAAAAAATGTTAATAATTAGATATTTATAGTTATACATGCCTCTGGGGACTCAAAAGGTAGATATGTAAATATTGTTGTTATGCTTTGGGCCAAAGTTTGCCTGCCCCTGGATTGTTGGAAATTTTACATTAGCTCCATGGCTTTTGACCCCGCTTGATAAATACAGTAAAACCTGTTAAAAACAGTATAATGCTTCATACAAGCTTTTTTTTTAAAAAAGTCCCAGTCACTTCCTTACAAAATTCATGGAAAGGATACAGCTTAAGATGCTCTGCCAACCACTTGTAAGGCAAATTATACTTGTCATTGGATACACAGCAACCTGCTTTAGCCAATTGTGTCTCATTTTATAGACGTAAATTTGTTTATCTGTATTTCTGTCCTCCTCACTTTATCACTAATAGTGTTCTTGATGACACTTCTGTTTCCAATGACTATGAGAAGAATTTGAAATTATGGCAAAGTAGAACAATTTCCATTCTGCTGTCAGTGCTCACTCTAACTTTGAGAGAAATCTACTTCATCTTGTCTCCAGGAATAAGGTTGAATGAAGAGTTCTCTGGTGATGCTTTCTTTTGTCAAGGAGATCCAAACCAAATTGGCAGTACATTGTTTTGAGGGCTGTTGAGTGTATTTTTGGATCATGTTCTGTGACAACCTATCTCCACTACTATTAAAAATTCATTACTTTTCCCTATTAGTCTTATCTTTTAAAAACTGCTTTAATGTAGACTGATGAATTACCTAAATGAACAGAGGTGTTCTCTTTGTCTGAAAAGCTGATCATTCATCAAAAATATGACAAAAAGGCAACCAGTATTTAACTAAAACAGTTCCCAGACTATAGATATTCACTCTTCTGCTGCAGCTAGTAAAGCAAATTAAATAAGATTCACTTTCATTTAAGGTGTGATATCTTTTTTAATTAAAGAGCCATGCCAGTGTTTACAGGTATTCAGTAGGTACTCTGTGTGAGGCTCATATCCATCGACTAGCCCAATAATTTGTTTTTTCTTATTAGAAGTGTTGAAAGGTATAAAAGGATTTTGCTCTCATTTTCCATCTACTTATTTAGTATTCAAAGGTGGTTTGGTAGTTGAAAAATTCCTTTGCTGAATGAAAAATTATCAGATTTTTTGTTATGTTTGATACCTTTGTGCCTTTTCCTCTCTAGCAAAGAAATCATGAAGATAGCAATGGATCTCTTAATGTTTCTTACTGTGCCAGCCTATGATAGGTTTTGTTGTAATTTTTTTATGTACAAAGCAATTTTTCCAATAGTACATGACCCACTAAAAAATAAACTGGTGAGCCCTGCTCAATTAATTGATGATCAAGTTAAAACAGTGAATATTTTCTTACACAAAGCATTATTGAATTTGTCACTTCTTAGGAACTTGTAGTTTACTCTTCAGGCTCTCATAAAAGCTCTTGTTTTTTATTTAGAGTTTAAAATATTACCATTCTAAGTATATTTTGAATTGAATTATTTTAGTTCAAATGTGATTAATTTTATTAATAAAACAAATCAATAGATGAAAAATGATTTTAATGCATTAAATTAATAATGTACCACTGTCTAATAACTTTACTGTCACAGGTAAGGTGGAGGAAAAATGACATTTTTTAGGGCCCACAGGTCTAGGTCTCACAACACACAAAATCTTCTATGTATTCAATAATTCATAACAGAGGCTGCATAAATATGGATTTTCCTAGATCATTTCTATTTTTTATCAATCATTGAAGTTTATTTCATACCATGGTTTATAGCGTTGATTTTTACAGTATAAATGAAGCAAGCCCTTGCAAGTTAGACAACCTTAGCCTATTTTGTTTACTTTTTTACAGAGCAACAATTTATTTTATTTTCATAAACTTTTTCCCATAATTTATCACAATAGATCTGCTGTTCATTTATAAATTTGCTCTCTCTTACCACGTTTTTATCTCTCATCAATGTTAACAACATATTGGTCCATTTCCATTATAATCTCACACAGGACAAGGGAGAGAAGACTTGGTAGACAATAGCATGGTCAGGGATTTGAATATATGATAAGGAAGTTCACTTCAAACAGTGGATACCAAGAGATAAGAATAGAGAAAATATCATGACCCTTATAGGTCCCAAGTAAACCTTTACAAATAGAATGGAAAACATCACATCTCTCAGTTACTACATCCCTATTTCCCAATTGATTTAGCAGAGAAGAGAATTCCTAGCAACCCAGTGTTAAAGCATTTTGAAAATGTACACAATAAATATACATGATTAAACCAAGTCCTCCACCATCACACCAGAATGCAATGATCTATCACTTTGGGATGCGCTTCAAGAAAAATGCTTCGGTTCATGTCAGTGTAGTTCTAACAGGATAATTTGAACCATCCTTTTGTTGGACCCACGACCAACTGAGGATGATGACTGAGTCAGTCATCGAAACATTGGTGACAGCTTTGTGACCAGATCTTACCTGGTTAGAAACCCGAGAATCCTTTATACACAAAAGAGGACATGGTTTAATAATGGATTCATATTGCATATATTCAAATGAGACCCTGGGTTTGACACCAGCTTGCTATGAATGACCTCCCAAAAGTAATGTACAGGGAACTGGTAAGTAAGTAAAGTAAGAGGCACGATGCTTTGGTCGCTATTTGTAATTGTTTTTGGGATACTTATGGGTTTTGATTGTTTCCTTGCTCTTTCCAATTGTTATAGAGCCCTCAGAGGGTCTCTGGGAAGATATTACAAGATCCTTTTTCAGTGTCTCCGAGGGAAAGTTTGCTCAGTCAGGGTCAGCATGGTTTATGAATTGTTTTCAATCAAGTCTAAGGTTACCCCAAGACCTTTCTTTGATTTGTCAAGGGTCCATCCCCAAAGATTCACAATGCCTTCTGATTGAAGGATAATGAGACTATATGTCATAATGTAGCCAACCAAAGAGAGCTATGTAAGTCCTTAAGGGAAGTAATTTAATGGGATTAAAGGTGATTTTTTTAAATGTGAGCTTGCACTATGCAATAAGAACACTTTACTGCAAAATAACTACTGTTTGGATGGATGGAATAAGGAAGGTATACCAGTTTACAAGGAAGAGAAATAATACCAGACAAGGCATCCATGAGAGTCAGTGGCATTTTAAGTAGCAATAGTTTAACAAGAACTTGCTTCCAGGACGTTATCATAGCAATCTTCTTGGAAAGGGAATAGGTCTCAGCAATTGACTTTTATGAGCATGAGTGCAGAAGGGGGAGGAGTTAAGATGGTGCCAATGAATAGTCATAAAAGAAACCAGAGGACAACACCCATCCCTCCTCCAATGCCTTTATGGTTCAGATTACGGACACTGATATATTCTTGTAAGTTTTGGAAACAAAACACTATACATGCAGAGAGAGAAAATCAAAGTAATAACTTGAAGAAGGCAATAAGATAAAATAAGAAAGAATACAACAACATATTGACTAATCTAAAGGAAAACTTAACAAAACCCAAATAAAGCAGTAGTACTATTGTTAGAAGTGCTCTGACAGCAGAGGTCATTTCAAACGTAGGCCCCCACCAAGAATGAAACCCTAGACTACTTTCGCTGAAATCAAATGTGTTACCCACTAGGCTATCTGGGAGCCCACACAAATAGATCTCCTAAATTATGAGAGATGATTATACCCTATTGCAAAGAAAGATAATGATTTTAGTAAGATACTGCTGTAGCTTTATTTCTCTTTTAATTCTTTCAAGGTCTATCCTAGTTACTTTATGGCTCCATATCAAGCAGATGATACATTAGGATGCTAGCATGAAAATTCAATGCTGTCATAATATATGACAGATTGTGAATGAGCAAAGTAAAAATAAATTAATGGAAACACTCGTTTAAATTTACCTTAATGGGTAAATTTTGAGTGATATTCATTTTGGATATTTCTGAGATGAATAATTAAAGGTAAAGATTCCTGAGGAGTTCCTGACATAATTGTTCCGTTTCAGAAATGTTACTTGCAATTTCACCGAATATTTCGTGCCATCGGCATTACTGTGGCTCAAATGATATTTACATTAGACCTAAGTTCTGTAGCAGCGGTCGAATTAAGTTTCCAATAATTCGAACAGGTATGGGAAGATTACCGGTATTGCTCTTAGCAATACGATAACTTTTCTTGTGGCATCGATAAATATATTTACTTCTCTTAAGATAGGCTTCTATTAAAAAAATTCTGAATTCATGAGTTAGCCTACAATAGATTTGCATATACAGCAATACTGTTTTTACTATTTTTTCTTTCAAACATTTATATCAGAAAATGTAAATTTAATTAAAAAACCGATTAGAATTATACACAAGGAAGAAATACAGCCGAAACTATTAACTATTCTGTATAATACATAAAATTTAGCCATTGGTACAGCATTTAAGGTGTTACCACAAGAATAAATAGAATAACTAAAACAGTTCCCAGANGTTACCACAAGAATAAATAGAAAATATCATTTCAATTATAGAAAAATTAGACATTCAATATAAATGTGGTAGGAAATTTCCAGAGCTGCAACGAGGCCACCATCTCAGGCACCTTTCAAGGGAGCAACAAAAAGAGTTAAAGATTGTTTTTATTGCAAGAGATTTCATCAAGAGAACATTGTTGACTTTTAAAGAGAAAACTAAAAGTTTTTCCTTTCCTTCACTAATGCCTTTTGCTGCATTAAAATAAAATGACAAAGAAATAAAAAATAGTGAATTATAAGTCACTTTAATTGGTTAAATGACTCAAAGTAATCCTCTTCAATGTCAAAAACAAACCTGTGAATCTTATGTGAATGACACTAAACATACAGCTACCATTGAGCATTTCAGTATCTTTTTTACATATCCAAAGAATTGATTAAAAGTGGCATGCATCCATAAATAAATTAAAACACCTATTTGTGTAAACTAGACACATGCTAATGGTTTTCTTAAAAAAATATTCTTCTCTTAGTCCCACTGATAATCTAATCAGGTAAAATAGAGTTTTGGAGTTATTGAATGAGCAAAGTAAAAATAAATTAATGGAAACACTCGTTTAAATTTACCTTAATGGGTAAATTTTGAGTGATATTTATTTTGGATATTTCTGAGATGAATAATTAAAGGTAAAGATTCCTGAGGAGTTCCTGACATAATTGTTCCGTTTCAGAAATGTTACTTGCAATTTCACCTAAATACAAATAAAATCTAATAGTCAAATTTTGCAAGCTTTAGAATAACTTGTACTATTCTACTGGTTAGCAAACTAGAATCAACATTTCATGCTTAGAAATGAAGACAATTTGATGCTAGAATTAGTATATGGAATCTATCAATCCAAAATGGCAAATATTAAAAATATGCATACCAATCCCTGCCATATCAGCTGGCAATGGCTGAAGTCCTGTCAAAAATACTACAATGTGATTTATATGGTCTGCATCAGGAATTGTAATTAAAAACTGAGCTTCTCCCACTTGCTGGAAATCTGTTTGGACCTAGAAATAATTTCCAGATTACCAAAAGAACTAGTTAGGAATAATCTAAGTGGCATTTTTCGTTTGCAATTTTTACATTGCTGAGCAAAAATAATCACCATAATTATACTCCTTGACGAGTTTGCTAAAAAACTAAAGTAATAACGGCATTACTATGATTTTAAAGAGCAATTAGTAAAGTTTAGGACATTATATTATACGGAAAATGCAGTCGTCGAGTAACTTCGTCACTGTTTTAATACTTGACTGTTAAAACCTATTGAAATAACAAACCAAATGAAGGCAACAGAACTAGATTTAGTCACAGTGTACTCTCATTTTTTGATACGTTTCGAATTTATGATGTATGAAACAACTAAATCTAAACTAATTGGATGCCAATTACAAAGTTAAACTCTATTCAGGCAGTAGAAATGAGTCTTTTCGAAGATTCACAAAATAGGGCACTTGGGACCGGCCGGCGCTGCCGATGACATAGTAAGTAGAATGCATTACGATAAGTTTCATTAATGACTATGGTTCCAGCTGAGTAATAAACGTAATAAAATAACTAATTTAATTTTCAGTGACTATTTTATAAATCTACGAACTTATCGAACGATTCAAATTGAGGAATTTTCATATCCAAGGTATATACGAGAAAAATACGACAGAGGGTTATCCTGCAATTTAGTGCGTTGAATTCTGGAAAAACTAGTAAGAAATGTCATTAAGTTTTACAAAACAATTTAAGAAAATAAATCCGAATACGAATCCGTTAGGTTTGATTTATGTATAGACACAAACAGTTTTGATAAAACATAATTATAATTTAATATTACATAAATTACAATATGAATATACAAACAAATTTTTAATTCGTTACTTTTATCAAAAGAAGAATCGTTCCCTCGTCCTATTTCATGTTATTGAGGACAATTAAATAATCTAGCATTTAAGAAAATTTAGTACTTAGTAATATAACAACATCCAAACATTGAAAAAAAAAAAAAAGAATTATTGCCCTAATAATTTAACCCGCTAAATCAGAGGATAACCGAAAAAGGTTTGTAACAGGTGCAATCAATACTGACGTTTTATTATCAGAGGATTATTTAAACGGAAACTATGATCCAAAAACCAGCAAACAAAAGTGTCATCTCTTACCAATCTCCCTGACACAACACAACCAAATATAGACATGATTTCTCCAGCAGCTACTTCGAATCTTCGAGAATTGTTTTGGAAGAGACGCTAAAAATTTATAAAAAACCTACACTTATGCCTTAAATTAAAATAAACATCGAAATAGTGAAACTATATGAAGACACAATTACACTTCTGGACGTGGGCAAAACACTTATTGTCTCATAATCACAAAAAATTCGAAACTTTTACAGTGAGACCACTTGCACTGAATTGCGACCTCCCCGGCGTAAACGCTACCGTGAGTTATGAGAAATTACTCGGGCGTAAAATCATGTGAATTATTTATTGATAGTTCTACAACTAGATGCTTTTGTAAAATTTTCATGAGTTTCTAACGTTCTTAAAACTCATCTACTTCGTTAATTTAAGTCTGGAAAATCTGAGAAATTACTCAATTATAACATTAAATTACTTTCGTTAGTCATTTTGGTTGCAACGATTCAAACGGCAACGACGGCTGGTACAATATTTACTGTTTGAATTGACATTCATGTGGTACGTAGTAATTATCTCTGATATTATTTCATTGAATTTGCGGATACTGTCAAAAATATGATTAAGTCAAATGATAGATTTGTTTGAATAATTATTTACTCTACAAATCCAACGTTTATGATCTTAAAAAGTTTAGGAACATCTTCCTAGATTCAAGAAATTCAACAATGAATGCGATGGAACATTGGATCATGTCTATCGTAGCTGTGCTAGGATATAGGTATCAGGGGTTGTAAAAAATTAATTGATAGAAAATTAATTGCAATTAATTGTATCAATTAATTGATTGCCGCAGTATTACCAATTAAATGATTGATTGCTACAATCTCAATTCATTGCAATTAATTGTAACATTAGAATAACTTAAAAAATTTTGATAAAACCCTTTAAAATATATTATTGTTTTTACCAAAGCATATCAACAGAGGCGTATATTTTAATCAAATACTAGAATACAGTATTTAACCCTTACAATGCTACAGCTCAACAAGAGAGTGTACCCACAATGCTGAAAAAATAATTTTTGTTTTTATTGAAAACTTATACTACTATGATAGGCCACAAAATTAACAAACAAGAGAATATAAAAAAATCGTTATTTGGTTGAGGCGGTTTAAAATTATAGGCATTTATATTTTTGTCATAAGGTCGATTTTCGCGTGAAATCCTGCTTGAGGGAATTGTGGCACAACTTGGCATATGTGCCTCCGTTTCCACAAGCAGGCGCAGACCTTTAATTTGTTTCAATTTTGTTTCGAGACGTGTCATCTCGAGTCTTTACTAGTCGCCCCTCGTCTATACTCGCTTTGAGTTTCTGATGTATTCATCGTCGTGACTCTGTGGTGTTACGTTAAATAAGTGTCCTCTGTGTTTTCTGTGCATTGCCAAATGCACAGT
>KZ309765.1:5285-22579 GCA_000376725.2 Ladona fulva
GAGACTAGAAGCTAGATTGCGATTGCTTGATAAATTTAGGGAAAGCACATTTGCGGAAGATATAGTAGATATTATGAGACCCCCCTGCTACCTTGGACGATCCGACAATGAGCGCAAAATAAGAGAAATAGATGCTAGGACGAGTCGTTTTAAGAATTCATTCTTTCCGCGAACTATACATGATAATAATAGGCTAAAAAAATAGTCCGAACGCCCGGTGTTTTCACCCCCTGCCACACGCCGTAAGGTGGCATGCAGGGTATTTATGTAGATGTAGATACAGAGTAGGAATAAGTTTATGCTATAATTCAGACTTCAACTTTGAGATTAGTTGCATTTAATTTCCATTGGCGCTTTCTATTGTAGTCAATAATTCCAAACTGCTTGATGTTCAAAGGATATGATAACAGAGAATTATGTCAAGTCCGAAAAAAAATCTTTGAATTTTTCGTTTTCTGGAACAAGGCTTTTGTACATAACAATGAAATTTAATGTTACGTTAATTTTATTATTTTTTTACATTCCTCTCGTGATGAAGGGGAAGAAGTTATCAACATAAAAAATAACCCAGGTAGACAAGCCAGTGATGCGACTGTGATTGACATTTTTGAGTGATAAAGGGGGAGAAGTTATCAACATAAAAACTAACCCAGGTAGACAACCCAATGATGCAACTGTGATTGACATTTTTGATGAAGCAAACACACTTGAAACTTGGTAAATATTTTTGATTCAGTGTGATAGAATTAATCTTCCTATGATATAAAAGACATCCTTGTAAGATTATGATATATTAAATGTTATAAATTTTGAACGATATTTATATTATGGAGTGAAAGCAATTTTGCTGGTGGTTTTCATAATTTTTCACAGATAAGATACAGGTATTTCTTCGATTATTTAATGGTATTTTGAATAATTAATGCAATTATTGCAATAGAAGTCTAATTATTAAAAAATTATGTGAATTTTTATTTTTTGATTTTATATTCTTTGCTGACTTCACTACATCCAATAATGTTTGAACAATGTTAATTTCACCTTTTGATTCTCAATGGAGTGTCTAATTAAAAAAATCTTTGATATCTCTTATATCGTTTTCTGAAACAAATCTTTTGTACATAACAATGAAGTTTAATGTTACGTTAATTTTATTATTTTTTTTACATTGTTCTAGAGATAAAGGAGGAGAAGTTATCAACATAAAAACAAACCCAGGTAGACAAGCCAGTGATGCGACTGTGATTGACATTTTTGAGTGATAAAGGGGGAGAAGTTATCAACATAAAAACTAACCCAGGTAGACAACCCAATGATGCAACTGTGATTGACATTTTTGATGAAGCAAACACACTTGAAACTTGGTANGGTTTTCTCCCCACCCGATTAGTCGCCTCTTACGACAGGCCGGGATGCCGCGGGAGTATTCTCCATCCCCCTACCCGCAGGGGTGAATTTGACAATTGTCGATAGATTGAGAGTATAATTGATTCATTGGGAATGTAGTCTGTAAGATTCTTTATGGTGAAGTTAAGAACACTACTATGTTATTAAATATTACTTAACTGAGACCTCAAAGAAACATGCATGGAAATTTTGAATATACAGGGGAACACCTTTGTTTATACAGAGGAGGCCGAAAATCTCAGTCCCACACTTCGACCTGAAAACGCCCACAAGACAGCTGGCGAAACTGGGGTCATGATGGAGAAACAACATCGTGGTTAAACCCGAATCAACATGCAGAATTCAAGTTACCAGCACCGCAGAAACCTACACAGTAATATAATAATTTCTTTGCTACTTATACAGCTTCACATCCGAGGTTTTCGGTCCAAGAAATGAAATATCACAGGAACGATGATAGGCTACTTAATTTAGCATTACAACATTCTGAATTTACAGATGCAAATATGGGAGAAGAGCATTAAGAATATGTTCAATTATGGCGTCACCAAAGAAAACTCTTTCGAAGTTTTGTGGGGGGGCAACGTTGTCGCCTCCCACCTCCCCTCGACGTGGACAGGAGTCCGGCAGCGAAGAAGAGGACCCCCAACCGGGGCCATCAAAAGGGGGACCGTTACATCTCTCCGAAAGCGACTTTGAACGGATTGTTCAGGTCGCCGCACAAGCCGCCGCCATGGCTTTGTCCACATCGACGCAGCCTCAGCCAGCGGCCAAACCGCCGCCCACCACATCCGCCGCGCCGCCGCCGGAATGCATTTTCGGACCCCCGGACTTTGCCAGTCTTCGGCCACAGCCAGACATGGAAACGCCACCGAACCACAAAGTACACGCTATCGGGGCAGAACTCATGGCCCTGTTAGCAGCGCAGAAGATTAGCGGTAGGCACTTTCACGATGTAAACTGCATTTTGCACCTTCTTTCTGAATGGCCCCTACTTACGCAGTTCTACGCGTTCAACAGAGTCCGGCTACTTCTCACTGCGTTGACCTTTGGGTGGCACAACGCCATCAACTTTGATGACCAGAGAGTCAAAGAGACAAGACGTGCTTACATGAGCTCCCGAGTGGACCCCCAGTGTGACTGACAATCGGCCGTGGAGCCCACATTTCACTGTGTTTTGCAGTTTTGCGGGTTATTTAGCTGAGCTGTAGTTCCCAAGGAGTAGTGTTGAGTGGATTATGGCCTTCTTTTCTTATTTAATTTTTTTTTGCTTTGTCTTGTAAAAGACGTAGTTGTTTTTTCTTACTTCTGATTCATCAGGGTTTCAGTGCTTATCCGAGTTAAATTACTGTTGTTTTTCTTTTTATTTATAACGATAAATTAATCTCCTCACATTTAATACTTCCGTTTGCTTAGCTTTCATAAACAACTTCTTGTGTATTTCTATTTTGCTTTCACCCTTATAAGCCTTATTCCTGTCCTCTTTAGCGTGTTCTGTTCGTACATAGGTCTATTTCCTTAGATTGTCTTTTTTCCACTACTTTCTGCCCATACGCAGTTCTACGCGTTCAACAGAGTCCGGCTACTTCTCACTGCGTTGACCTTTGAGTAGCACAGCGCCATCACCTTGCAGCGGAGACGCTTCTTTTACCTGCGGGCTTTCAGCCAGCACCGCCTCCGCAGACACCATCCATCTATCAGCCCTTTCGGAAAGCGGCCGCGCCACAGGCGGCGCGTCCTCCGGCTCAGAGGAGGAAGTGGAAGAAGAATCGGCCCTTGAGCTCTTTATCCCAGAGCCGGCCAAGAGCTGGCGGAGCGCGGATCCCATGGAGAGTCAGGAAGAAGAGGAATTCCTGGCTTTCCCGCGAGAACAATTTGGAGTGGACCTCCCAGCCTCTTCAACTAGCACCTTCAGCTTCAGTGAAATTAGGGCAAGGATCAATGATCCGGTGATCCAGTCCCTTGGATCCGGGGAATCAGGCACCGGGGAGGAAGAGGAAACGACAGACCGAGAACCAACGGACCCGGAAGAAGAGGTGGAGGCAGCCATAAGCAGCATGGCACCAGTTCTTGGTCAAGGGCGCACGGAAATTAAAACATTGGACTCAATTAGAGTGAGTTACCTTTTAATTTTCAAAGTGAGTGGCATGACAGCTTGGTCAAAGACGGCGCAATGATTCCCCCACCGAGGGGGGCCCCTAGAAATTTTGTTCGGACTATCGCATCAGAATCAATGGACCAGACAATCGCGGATTTTGTGGAAAACGGGGTGTTAACTGAAGGCGAAATAACGCATGCACTCAGATGTTTTTTAGTGGCAAAAGAGAATGGAAAGGGCAGATTTATTTTGGATATTTCAAACTGGACTGATTTTTATAATATTCCTGAAATTGATCTACATTCAGCAGCATACGCAGTGAAAATAATTCCGCAAGACTCATGGTTAATTAAGGTAGACTTAAAACACGGTTTTTATCAACTGCCTCTTGCTAACAGTGTTCAGAAATGTTATGAAGTGTTTCATAAGGGGAAAACTTATAAAATTACTAGATTAGCGATGGTAAATCCCCTTGCATCATATGTAATGAAAAGATATAGTAAAACAGTGGTCTCGTTGCTAAGTGAAAAGTTTTACGTATCTACAATTGTATACTTAGACGACTGGCTTATTTACGCAAAGATTTGAATGTGTGTAAAATTGATGAGATTGTAAAATTTTTGACTAATGATTTAGGAATTACCTACGTTAAATATTGATAAATGTATATTGCAACCTTGTAAAAAATTGATTTATCTAGGTGTGGTAATTGAATTGTCAAAGAATGTTGTGTCTCTTAAAGAACAAACGATAATTAGAGTGCAAGAACATGTTCAATTATTGTGCATTAAGAATCTTGCACAAAATCACCCTTACCCGTTTTACTGTGTTTACAACCTGTAGGGGGTATCCTTTCCATCACTCAGTGCGGCCGGTGCTTATATGAAGCCGAGACCGCGAACGATCCCACCATGTGGACGAACTCGCAACCTCCTTGCCCCCAAAGTCTCCCGAATGGCTGGTAGAAATGTTCTGCCGGGATAGCTAAACGGACAGACCCGACCGGCAATTGGGATACCCGGTTCGATTCCCGGTCCCGTCACACTTTTTTCAAGTCCATTCTTCCTTGGGAGTTTTCCTGGGTGCGCATTATCTTGCGCAAATTCACTCTAACCCGTTTTCCTGTGTTTCCAACCTGAAGAGAGTTGACGTTTCTTCGAACGTTATTATTCGTCTGAGGAAACGAGCATGGAGCCACTCCGTGATGGGACCTCTCGCTTTCTTTTCCCTCCCCAACTTTTCGAACTGAATGCCTATTTCTTTTTTCCCGCCTCTACTGCGCCTCCCGTTACGAGCAGTAAGTAATATCAGAAGAAATTTTACGTCGCCATCGGTCATTGGAGTCTCGTAAGAATTTCCGTCATCACTAAGGGGCCGTTAACGCTGTATAAATGGGACAATTCGACCAAATACAGAAATAATAAAACCATTTTATCTTTCAATGGAGCAATTCCTAGAAAAGGTAATCTTACTTTGCTCTAAACGTTCACGAATCTCAATCAGTCCTTCTATTTTTCATATTTCCCGAAATTGGAAGAGCCAATTAGGACGACTAAATAACTGTAATTATTATTATAAGCGTATTTCCTCTAGTTGACTTCCTATCTAACATTGGACATATGCTTTAATCCGTCGTTAAGTCAAATTACGTCATTACTGGCTATTTACTAGAGTAGTTAACTGAATATAGGTTAGTTGTTAATAATAGTTAACACTATCAACTAGAGCAAAGGTATATTTCTAAGCAGGCACAATAGTTAAATAATAAAAATAATTTATGCAATTAAAATAACCGTATTAATGAGAGTGGACAGGCAGGAATACAATCATTTATACACAACGGCTTATGGAGTGGATATTATTTATAGTTTTGATGTTTCAAATGCATTGTAAGGTTAAGTGTTATATTAGTATTTTCCTTGAATATACAAAGTCAACTCGAAACCTATAAAGCGATACTTGGAAGAACATCTCCGTAATTATTTATTTTGTGATATTATTATTTACATTTATGGACTTCATTTTAATAACTATAATACTTCTTATATTGGACAGACAGACCGTGTTATTCAGAAGACTGTAGTGCCGGGGCACCTCATACGCTTTTTCCTATCCCTAGTTACCTTAACCTTTTTGCTATCTACCTCTAGACGAAGAAAAGGCTTCCATCATTGCATTTTCAATACATTTGTCAAAGTCGTCACTTTCTAACTCCTCCTCCTCGCTCCTGTTTTCATTTGCCTGGATTAACAATAGAATTTCCACGACCGCGAAAAGACATCACTTTTACCAGGACGCAGCCTCGCCTTCCATCGCCTGCCGTATACCCTTCTGAGGTCCTGCACGCGTAAACATGAGCTAATATGTTTTGTTTTTCAAAATATAACCTTTACATTTATTTAAAAAGGAGATATGTATTTCTCGATCTTCTCGACCCCTAGGGCAAGACCCCACATAATGTATTGTGATCGACACCGTCCTTCCCCTCTCGTTAAAATAAGGGAGGATGGGGGTGCGCATCACAAGGGCATAAGAGTTCTTTCCTTAAGAATTCTGTTAATTCCTTTTATTCTCCCACATTTTTAGGCGTGAGATTAAGGTTTAGATTTTACGTGCGACTGAAATATCTTTACGCAAACCTTGGATTTTACTATATATGAATATCCATATCATCCTAGGGATACGTTAACTAACAACAGTGCAAGAATAAACCGCCAAAATCAAATGTGAGGGAAAACTTCGAACAGTAACACAGTTCATTGTCACCATTTCCACTTAGATTTAAATTTGGATTCGAAAGATCCGGTTGAGCTTAAATAGCAAAGGAAACCTCCATTTTGCCACTCACCCAATTGATTATAATCATAATGCTTCCTTCGCTACACTAATCCTCCATTTGGACACAAAGGGCGAAAATCTTCTCCCTTTCCGCTTTCAGTGCCTCGCCAACCGCAGCCCTGTACGCTCCTGCACTTTCTCCTGCGCTTTGTTCTGTACTTTCTCGTGGCCATGTGGCAGATCTCATTGTTAAGTTTCTAGTAATAAACGTGCTAAAACCATTTGGTTAGAACAATCATTTTCGAACCGACCTCCTCTCCAGCATTGGTGACCCCGACGTGATTTTTAATAGTAATTGGGAGAGCGAGTTGAGAAAATGGCCGTTCCGGTCGAACCCGCGGCCCCCGAGCACATCCAGGAAACGGGCCGATATTTCACATCTAAAAGAAACTCTTTCCTATTGCCCATGGGATATCTTACATGCTACCGGTTCTATAGACGAATTTTGTGACTTGTTTTACGATTTGCTTTATTCCTGCATCTGTGACTGTGTCCCCAGACTTCGAGTAAACCCTCTACCATATCCATTTTTGGTACGACAGCGAGTTAATATCGTTGTTAAAGACTAAGACTAGGGCATTCAGACGCTGGAAGAGGTCTAAGCTTCCCTCTGATTATATTGAATTCTCGTACCATCGCTCTGCTTTTAAATCCCCGCAATCGGAGAAATATTTGTCTTATCTCGCTATTATTGATTCCTCAGTCCACGAAAATCCTAAGATTTTTTTGGCGTCATATCCGTCATAAAAGGGGAGGTAAACGGATTCCGACTTCCGTTACTTATAATAATACCACTGCCCATGATTCAGTCCATGCCGCTAACCTCTTTTCAAATTACTTCTCTTCGGTTTTCACACCTCCTGTAAAGACGTGTATTGACTTAGTCACACCTCGAACTCAAACAGTCATTACTTGAGTTTTTCCTCTGCCGATGTCTATTCGCTTCTGCAGGGATTGAAATCTGATACTTCTCCTGGTTCTGACTGTATTCCATCTCACGTTATTAAGCTCTGTGCAAAGGAACTAACTCACCCCCTCCTCCTCCTTTTCAATAAGATTGTCCACTTTCGATCTTTCCCAAATGGAAATATGCTATAATCACACCTGTCCACAAATGTGGCAGTAAGTCAGACGTAACAAACTATCGACCAATATCTCTTTTGTCCCTGTTTTCTAAAGTATTTGAGAAACTTCTTCATAAAAAATTAGTTGAACTCTTAAAACCTAACCTCAGTGAGAGCCAGCACGGTTTTGTCCCTAAACGTTCAACATCTACTAACCTAGTACCATTCGTTCATGATCTCTTCTCAACTATTGAGAGTAATGGTCAATCCGATGCAGTCTACTTTGACTTCCAGAAAGTCTTTGATACTGTCGACCATGGTCTTCTTTTGACCAAACTTAACAATCTCGGTATCAGCGGCTCCTTGTTCAATATTATCCACTCCTATCTTCACGGCCGTTCCCAAAGAGTAGCAATTGACGGTGTCCTATCGTCAACAGCATATGTAACATCCGGTGTCCCTCAGGGTTCCATCTTGGGGCCCCTGCTCTTTAACTCGTACATAAATGACCTCCCAAACGTCGTCTTCTCCTCAATATTTTTATATGCAGATGATTGCAAAATCGTTAAGAGAGTGGATAATCTCCATGATGCCCTTCAACTCCAGAATGACATTGATAACTTTTCTTAGTGGTGCCAGAGATGGCATTTATATCCCAATATTCCTAAATGCAAAGTAATTTCCTTTACCCTTCGAAAGTCCATCTTCCTACACCCATACAAAATAAATGGCATCGAACATGAAAGAGTAAACTCTATAAAAGATCTAGGTGTAATACTCGATTCTAAGTTAAACTTCAATCTTCACCTGAGGAGCCTATGTTCTAGTTCAAAGTCCTAGGTTTTATCAAGTGCAACTCCTTTCGAAAGTTTTCCACTAAAACCACTCTTCTTTCATACACAACACTGGTTCGCCCCATTTTGGAATATGCGTCTGTCATTTGGAATCCTTGTCACCAAACCAAAATTGATGCCGTTGAAAGAGTCCAAAAGAGATTCGTCAAATGGCTATGCAATAGTGTCGGCATCGAGTACCGGAGAAATGAGTATCTGTCCATTTGTAAATTTTTTGGTATTCAACCACTGTGGGTAAGACGTAAGATTTTGGACATATCCTTCGCGCACAAGGTTTTCAAGGGCGACTTTGATTGTTGTCCCTTAACTGCACTTTTTGGAATTGCTGTACCATTCCACAGAACTCGGAATGGGTCTTTACTATCAGTACCCCTCTCCAAGAAAAACTTTCACAAGTTTTCTCCCATTCCTAGAATAAGCAGAGCAGTAAATGGACTCCCAAATTACCTTGACTTTTTTTTACGAATCGCTCTACTCCATCAAGCGAAAGAAGATCTGTTTTGGTGTCTTCGAGGAGAAATATCGGTGATGACAAATGACGGTTCGTCATCGAGTACTGCTAACCTTACCCACCGAGTGAGGTAAGACGCTCATGAACGCTGAGATATATTAAAAATGAGCGATTTATCGATGAAATATTCTACAACTGTGTCTTTAATCGGATAATGTGCAATTTAGGTATCCCCGTAGAACGGAATCAAACCCAGAATTCAATGTCTGCATACCGACGGATGGCACGTAAACACGCAGATTAAGGTAAGACTGTAATGAATTCTACAAATTATCTAACATTCATCGCATAAACACACATCTGGTGTATTATATTTGTATTTAGATGTCGTCGGGGCACTAGTTCCGAGCCTACTCTCAGCGACCCTGAAGTTTCGACAGAGGTATTGATAGTCCGCCGTACGAGAAGCGGAAGGATTTACGGGACGTGCGAGGTATATTCCACTCCTTGTAGCTGTAATTGGTTGTATTTTGAATCAGTTTGTGCTCTTTTATTCACAAAAGGTGTGACTTGTGCTAGGCAAGCAATAATCATGAATCTAAGAAATCCAATTACAAATGATATCCTGAAAGTGTGTGAAAGAGTACGAAAATTTTCAAATCATAACTACAAAAAAACCTCCGTATTTCTCATTTTAGTATAGGCTATATCGTAAGAAGAAGGCACCCAAACATTCAAGTACTGCATTAAAAACAAACAAAGATGTATACATTTTGTAATAATAATCACTTTTATAATGATTACGTTGAACATTCATATTAATAAACATTCCTGAACTATTAATATTGTAAGAATATTTTTTAATGATTTAATTATTAATGGTCTCATTTCCAATATCATTTTCTTGTGGATTTTAGTCCCCATTCGGCAATGGGATTAGCCACGCAGAGCTATTTGCCCTGAGAGGCAGCAGAGAGTTGATGCAACTGATTGGAAGCAACAGGAGCGAGTCTTCCTTAGGAGACGTATTTGATCCACGTAAGAATTCCGTGATATCTGCCTTTTTATTTACCGTATTTCTGTTCAAATTCAATGCGTCAACTTATCATTTCTATTATAGAAGACTCCAGCAGATACTCCAGTTGTTCCCAGTGCAGCTTCATCCATCGCTCAACTCTAAGAGGCGAGGGATATTTCTTCGACAGAAGTAAGTTGAACTTAGCTAAGCGTTTATAATTTAGTTTCAAAATCTCATTCATATCCTGACTCCAGATTCATCTTAGCATTTCCTATTACCTAATTTCAGGCTCAGAAGCTTCAGACAGAATGCGGAATACAATTTAATCTTCTTTCCTTTTGTCGTGATTGCCCTGTTTCTTTTGTTTTCTTGGTTCGTTTTTCAGTTGTATTCAGTTCGGTTAGTGTTTGTATTTTTAATAAAATATTTCGATGATTACTTTTTTATTTTTCTGCTTCAAACTATAAATATTAATTATATAAAAATATTGATGCAGCAAAAACGACTTTGTTATATGTGAAATGTGTTATTCAAGTGTGTTTAATTATGAAGGCTAATTTGTGATTATTACCTGCATTTTCTATAGCTAAACTGGCAATTATGATGGGACATTGGAGCTAATATATATGTATCAAGAAGAGAGTTAAAATATACTGATGAGGAAGTATACTGTTTGCTATGCCACTCCCTAATTAAAGTGAAAAGTTCTGATGAAACTCGAATCTGAATCTTCCATAGACTGGGATTTGAATTTGGTACATCAATTCTATACAAATTAAATAAGGTATTGATAATTTATAATAATAAATGTTTTATATTCGTTTTATATAGGTTGTATATATTTTTTGTAGACCTTAGTTAGAGGATTACTTTTCCGGACGAATGACATTTGATCTACAGTTAATTACTGACGGATCATCCGCACATGAATTTTTACTCCCTCTTGATATTTTCCATGGTCTTTTTGAAAAAAATATCAAAAAACAAAAGCAGGCAAATATTTTCACATTCTAATACAAGCAGGACTTCCGTAAGATCTTTGCTTTGCGGCAAGCAGACTATGGAAACAATATTATTGATGCTGAAAAGATCTTCGGACAGGTGAAGAAAACTCATATCCATGAAACAATTGAGAATAACCAATGGTGCGCACACACAACCATACATTATCTACGTATCTATAAGAAAATCAGTTTTTACTTCCGCAATGAAATTAAGTGATTCCTGTTGACTCAAGTTTTACAAAGAACTCAAAGGTACAATAGTAATAGTAGTATTAAAGTTTGTGGGTTCATCAACAGCTTTGGTTATTTGCACCACAAACAAATTGTGATTCATGAGCAGAGTAGATTTATCAAAGACTGTTTTATTTGGACATGTATTAATTGCTGAATGTTAAATAAAAGAGCTACAGCAATTGGGGTTCCATTAAGATAGATGTGGTTGGTAAGTAGTAGTAGTAGGGTATATGGTGCCTCAACCACTAGGTTATTTGCGCCAATTACATATGCATTATTAGCAGCTACAATACATCAGCCCTACTTTCTACCAGCAGGACAAGTCTACAATTCAGTAAAAATACACTTAAAATGTCAATAATAAATAAATAAATATAAAAACAAACAGAATCATATAATATAACAAAGAAATATGCTAAATTTGCAACAATTCAGAGAAAAACAACTATCTTGGCAGAACTCCTGCCAAGGATGGGCTACAGTTTCATATACGATATGGTTGTACAGACCTGCTTCTCTGAGAAACTGACCCCTAGGGTACTCCATTCTCTTGTCTAAAAGTTCTAGATAGGGTTTTCCCTATTCTTACATTAAAAACGTGGTCACTTAAAAAATTTTGTATGAAAATTGGTAGGTTACCTCTGAAACTCAACTGGTGTAGTGTTAGTAAAATTTTTTGTCGCCATACACAATTATAGACCCATTCCATGTCAAAGAAAATGCCTAGCATGTGTTGTCGAAGGAGGAAAGCTTCTTGGAGAAAGCTGTCCAATAGCTTTACAGTACCTGAAGGAGGGAGGTTCCTTAGGAATGCATTAAGTATATGGTCACTGCCAGGACAGATTTCTTTCGTGTCTCTTATGGCTGCAGATAGTTCCCATAGGCTAAAGCAGTCATTGTAGGGAGCGTTGAGATTTCCCATTCTATAGTCAATTCCAATGTTCTCCATTCTGTGTTTGATGTGGTAAAACAAATCATCATAATTAGCGGTACTGCTCATCTTTGCATACTGCTCTCCAAAGGCAAAGCTAATGTCCTGTAAAGAGGTAAGTGTGTCGGCCACTAACTTCCAGGCAAGTGATTGGGGAGCAATGGGTGCCTGTGATGCTTTTCACTTTCTTCCACACTTCAGCAATGGGGGTTCTCTGCATGATCGTTGATAAAAACAGAGTCCAGGAAGCTTTCTAAGCAGCTTTTATTTGGAGGAAAGATTTCTGGTGGTAGGATATCTTTTAAAGCTACGAAGTGCTCTCTTCCATTTTTGGATGGCATCCGCACACTCCTTGTTCCACCATGGGACCGAATGTTGAGCTGGTCGGCCTGTTGTCTTTGGTACGCTATAGCTTGCTGCCTGAATTACTGCTGATGTAAAAGCCTCAACATTTTGTAATGTATCATTTGTAATGTTAAAAATTTGTAAAGTTAAAAACCGTTTTAAAAACATGCCAGTTTGTCTTACATAAAAGGCAACTACCTGCATGAGTAAAATGTTCTGGTTTGTAGCTGGGCTTATCCAGAAGTAAAGGGAATGGTCACTGCCAGACAGATCTGAGTGAAATGAATGGTTAATAATTAATTATTTTAGTAAGGCCTTAGCACTTAGACTTAGAGGTTTAGCAGAGATTTCAAAACATGAATCATAGTAGTAGTAGTGGATTATGGCGCGCCGACAGCCAAGGTCATTTAGCACCATCTCCTGGTTTCAATTTTGGGCCTATTTTTATTGTTCAAGTGTTGTAAATATCACACTCAGTTTACGATCAGTTAGAACTAAATAAGGAACAATAAAGGATGGATTAATTACTAAGGTATTTGACTTTTTTTGTGTTTAAAATATGCAAGTTCCTTAATAACAGCATTAGAGTAGGGAAACAAGAAATGAATTTATTGGATTTTTTATTAAGGTCCATTCAATCAGATTATATAAGGAATTTAAAAGGTTTGAACACTTTACCCACATGAACAGAAGCTGAGTAGCTACGAACTTGAATGTTTGGCCTACACTTGGATTGTAAAGTTTGGTTGGAAACTCAAAGCCCAAAGGATTCTGTGCCTTTGCAGTCACCACCTAGCATTCAATGCTAGAATACTTCTAATGTCCTTTGCCGTTTGGCTAATTTTCCACAGTTTTATGGCACCCAAAATTCATTAGCTGTCATCTAGGGGTTCCTTTAAATTTATTAGTCAAACCTTTGATGCTTGTTAAGATATTATTTTGTACATTTACAGACATATATGCATACATAGTTTCATACAGAGGGTGGCAGAATGACCTCCCCTATTTGTGAAAGTCCTAGCAAGGGTGAGGGTGGGGATACAGCCTTGGCAATGCATAGTGGGACAGCTCAACCAATGCCATTTTCAGTTGGCATCATGGCATGGTCAGGAGTACATCACACTTCTTTAATGGAGGAGTTTATTCAGAATGGCGGCTCGCCGATTTTGACACAGCATGCCTTTTGCATTTTCTTTGCACTTGCTTGTCATGATCCCATTCCAGATAAAAAATTAACCAGAATTGTGAGTTGAGCTTCCGAGAAACTGGAAGTGCACTACAAGGGTCATTGACTGGCAGTCCTCAGACTGCAACAGGACCTCAAAATGTGGCTGCTGTGAGAGCTTTGGTTGAGCAATCTCCACAGCGTTCTGAGCAGAAACAAGCTGCTGCCTTACAGCTATCTGATCAAAGTGTTCGGAGAATTCTGCATCGAGAAAAATAAACATACACTCCAATAGGATTGCAGTATAGCAAGAACTAAGTGACAGGGATTGTGAAACCCATGTCACATCGTGCAGAGAGCCGTAAAACATTTTCCTCAAAAAAGTGATTTTTAGGGACAAAGTCCATTTCCACCTTTTGGAAATGGTAAACAAACAGAATTTTCACTATTGGGCAGAAAATAACCCTCGGGAACTGCATCAACGACCACTCCACAGTCCTAAGGTGACAATATGGTGTGCCATTTTTGAGTTTGGTGTGAGGGGCTCATACTTCATCAAAGAGAACAGTGTTAGTGTAATGTCAGTGTTGTGATAACAGAACGGTAACCTCCGAACACAACTGTGCTCTGCTTGAGACCTTTCTAAGGCCTAAATCGAGGGAACTTGTTGAAGAATATGGAGAGGAAAATGTGTGGTTCCAACAATATGGCGCAACATCCCACACATCCTGTTGTTCCCTTGTAATTCTGAGGGAAATGTTTCAAGGCGCCTCATCTTCGTACATGGTGACATCAAATGGCATCGTCCTCCTGATTTAAAAACCTTCAATTTTTTTCTTTGGTGCTGCCTGAAATCGAAGGTGTCATTTGTTTACAACCAGAAGGGGGTTTCCTTTCCCTCACTTTGTGTGGCTGATACTTCAATGTAGCTAGACCGCGAACGATGCCACCATGTGGACGAACTCGCAACGTCCTTGCCCACAAAGTATCCTGAATGGCTTGGTGTACCAACATCTTAACTGGAACCTGTTAATTTGTTTAACTGGCTGCTGGTGGGGGTGGACCGTGACAGGAATACCATCGACAGAGTCACTCTGTTCATCCAAAGGGACTTAGGTGTCCCACTAAACATAGAAAAGTGTTTGCTGACCCAGAGCACCCAAATAAAGTACCTAGGTGTCAGTATCAACACCAATTGGAGCTCCTTCCTGGCACCATCGCCAGACTCCACCTGATTATATCATCCCCAGATCATCCCCAGACTTCAGACCAAAGATATACCAAAAGTGGCAGGTTTCGTGAGTTGGATCATATACATATTGTATCTGCCAAGATTCCTGATCTCAGACGTTTATCAAAGACGAACGGAATGGTTAACCCGACTCTACGATGATGGCATCTTCAACCAACCCCAAAACTTCAACCAAAGGCTCCAGGAATCAACAGAAATTTACATGAATGCAACACCCCGAGAGGGCGCAGTGGTCATCCCGCAGTGGCAGAGAGAATGGATCCACACCTTCCCAGAAGATACCCCAATTTACCAAGCTGAGGGTTTTATGGCCCTCCTGGGTCCTTATATACTTGTTAATCAAAATCTTGTAAATTGCAATGTTAAAATTAATTAATTGTGACAACGCCATGGTCATCAATGCACTCAGCTAGGGCCGTTGCATTCTGTTTCAAAATATGAATTTTAGAGACATGTATTATGTTTTAATAAAGGCACTGTCACTTCCGGTGACCTGGCAGTCCATTCCAGAAAGGCTGAATCCTGCTAACCGTCCTTCTCGGACTGTCCCAGTTTAAATGCTTGGTCAGCATTGTAGATACTTTCCAGAAAATACATATTGTGTACCTTACTTTGTATGGTTTTTATTAGTGTTCCAAATCGATGAAGTCATTCTGCCGCACCCTGTATTTAAAGGAAATTTCCCTACCTCTGGAGTTAGCACCAGTCTCCAGGTTAACATAGCCTACGTGCCCTTAGGGAATCATTTTCATCTAAGATACAGTCACACTTCTTTCTATGTCTTCACTGTTACTGTTGCTCATTTTGATATATTTGTACTTTCACTGAGTAAAGTTCCTCCATGTGTTTCACCGCGCTCGCTTCTTTTGTGTGCAGCATGTCCCACAATATGAAATATACACGGACCCCACACCGCCTCAAGGTGCAATAGTGTTCAAACATGAATCGCAAGCTTATTTCTGACTTTCCTGAAGAACAAGCCATTTATGTAGCAGAAGGATTTATGGCTGTTTTAGGCCCTTACTTTGTTTTGAATGATAATGTTTATTAAACCTTGNGGTGATGGTCTGGGTGCCGGGGCCAATTAAATTTGATACCAGGACCCTCTTCGAGAGATTGGAGAGGGTTAACCCAGGCCTCAAGACCACCTTGTGGTGACCCTACGTTAGGGTAACTTCACCTAATGGCACTAGATATGTCATTGGGGTGGATGAGGCCTCTGCGGGCACTATTGCTGGTCCTGGTTTCAGGAACTCAATAGGCCTGCAAAGGCTATATTTTCCTTTATAGGTAAACCAGGGGCCGAGGCGGAGTCTGAGGCTCCTGGAGAATCCGTAAAGGTGATGGGGGAGGAAGTTAGTGAGGGGGGTTCACAATCATAATGGGAATCCCCTTCTTACAGGCAAACTTCCAGCACAGCAGGGCCGCAACTGGGGTCCTGGAGGAAATCCTCTCAAGAGGTAAGATTAAGGTTGCTCCAATACAGGAACCCTGGTGCTATAAGGGTAGGATTAGAGGACTTAACCTAAAGGGAGGTCAGATCATATCATGTATCTCCGCGATTAGGCCTAGAGCTTGTATATACGTTAATGGGGTAGATGCTATGCCTCTACCACAACTTAGTACTATGGATCTGGCAGCAGCTGTGCTGTCGTTTCAAGAACGGAATATGATAAGGAGGATAGTTATCTGCTCTTCCTCTCTACGGTATGATTCTCCAGACCCTCCACCCAATAGGGAACTGGAGGATCTTGTGAATTTTTGTAAGACCAAGAGCTGGGACCTCCTGGTGGGATGCGACTCTAACTCACACCACTCTGTGTGGGGGAGTTCAGATGTCAACCCCAGGGGGAAATCCCTTTTGGAATATCTTATGACAACTGAGTTACAGTTACTCAATAGGGGATCACAGCCTACCTTCAGGAATAGTGTAAGGGAGGAAGTGATTGATATAACTCAGTGTACTAGCAACAGAGTGCATAAAATTAAGGAATGGAGAGTTTCAGGGGAGACATCGCTGTCTGACCACTGCCACATTCTATTTACGCTAAGTGAAGAAGCGAGGCAAGTCATCGCATATAGGGATCCCAAAGCTACAAACTGGGATCTATACCGTAGTGAACTAAAGAGAGATATAGAAGGTATCTATCAGCACAAGTTCAGGAATCAGGACGAAATAGAAGCTTCAGTGACATTTTTGCACAGAAGCATCATCTCTTCCTACGAGAAAAGCTGTCCCCTAAAAGTTAAGAAAGAGGACCAAAAGCTCTCTTGGTGGGGAGCAGAGCTTGAAGGCCTCCGTCAGCAAACAAGGAGACTTTTCAATAAGGCCAAGCGGACCAAAAACCACCAACATTGGGAAAGTTTTAAGGACGCCCAACGAAGGTACAAAGCAGCGATCAAACAATCGAAAAGGAAGTCTTGGAAGACCTTCTGCAGTAATGTGGAGGGGGTATCTGAACTCTCAAGGCTTCATAAAATCTTATCAAAAGACCCAGGGGCCGGGGTGGGGGCTCTTCAGCTTCCCTCGGGTGACTTCACGACATCCGACAAGGAAGCTCTAAAGCTTTTGCTGGAGACCCACTTTCCAGGAAGCACCGGAGTCGACATGATGCATCAAAGGAGGACTCCCA
>KZ309765.1:22688-36833 GCA_000376725.2 Ladona fulva
GCAATTAGGGATTGGGCAAAAACCCAACACCTAAACATCTGGCAATCAACTCAGGGATTAAGACAAGCTAGGAGTTTTTGTGATGGTCCAAACTCCAGCTATGCCAAGAAACTCCTATCACTTGATAGGAGGAATCTGAGAACGATGGTAGGCCTACTAACAGGACACTACCTGGTAAACAAACATCTCTTCAACATGGGAATTACCGATTCTATAAAGTATTATAACTATAATGTTAAACGTTGTAAGTAAAGTGCTATCAAACTTAGCTAAACCAATTGTCTCCTCTCCGTCAAAACTTCTCGTCACCAGCACGTTTCCAAACAGTAATCGAAATGGTTCCTTAAAGCGTCCTGGGTTTTCCCCTTCGAACCCATGCTATATTTTCCCTCTTCTCTATTCAAAAGTAGCTCGCCAGCACGATGGCTGGAAATCGTACTGCGTGGAACTAGGAATCCGAGCGTTAACAGGTGGTTAAGTAACTGGAGGTTAAATTACAGCCCAGACTGAAGAAACGGGTAAAACTTAATCGGAGGGTAAATATAAACCTCTTGTTAGTTGACCGGAGGTTAAGTCGGAGTTTGTAGAAACCCGCCATTAGGCCCTTACTTTGTTTTGAATGATAATTTTTATTAAACCTTGCAAATTGATTGTGTATGTTGATAATATGACAGCTGTTAATGCCTTAAAAATGGAACTGGTGTACTGTTTTCACATTTNGCTATAAACATATCTTTACATTTCATGGTATTCTTATTTTTAACATATTCTAAGATGACTTGTAATAATATTCAATATTTATTTCTATGACCAATAGCAGTCTGGAACTGTCGATAGGGAACAACCCATTAATGGTGCAAACTAAGCACAGCATGCACACTATGCCTGCGAATCAAGGAATGTCACACCAAGGCAACACCTCACGAGCTCCAGCTCTCTGCTGTCATGGAGGCGGAGTGTGGCACTACAGCCAGGGCCCGCTGAACAGTTACTTGTGTTGTTCCCCAGAGAAGAAGAGGAGGACTGGAGGACAGGAAGACACTCCTGCATGGGCAAGACAGTTGCTTCAACAATATCAAGCAATGTCAATTATAATTGAAGTCCTTGAGAACAACCAACTAACCATCCACCACCTCCCCTCCAGCCGGGGGCGAAGGATATGTGATCCTAGGGCTGGGCCGTTGGGCAGCATTTTGCTGCCTGATGCCTGTCAAGACAGTCATGCGTGGTGCAGAGCCACATCCTCCACGAGGTGCCCCTGGTTTAGCTAAACATGACTGATCTAGACCTGGCTGGTCAATAAAATGCTCCCTTCACTAGGGTGGCCCCCTGCACCAAGGTGACCGCATCTGCGGGGCGGAGGGTTAGAAGTCGCTAGCAGGGGAAACTCCGGATACCGGGCGACCTCCGGTTTTAATTAGCCTTACCCATGCATGCGGGGCTCTGCATGGGTGGACCTCTTATTTCCCTAGCTACTCGTGGGACCTATATGGACACCAAAAATTTAAAAACTTGGAGGGCTCTGCAAAGGGCCCTCTTACTCCAACTTTGGAGGGCGCTGAAAAGTGCCCCCTCAATACGGACTGTCTCAGTCCGACATCTTCCCTGGAGGAAAGACTACTCCTTGGAGGCTCGCAAGAGACTCCAGGGAGGATCAATTCACCTGGGAAGGGAGAGTTATCAGACTCCTCGGAGTCGACGGTAAAGGATGCACCAGGAATTGGTGACTCCGACTCTGGAGCGTCAGGTGCCACCCTTGGGAGTGTTTCTCGCAAAATGGAGAAACTCGAGACCAAGGTGAGGGCCAGCGGGGCAGAGAGGAGAAGGTGGAGGAAGGAAAGGATCCGCAAAGAAAGGAAAGGTCCACCCACTGCCAAAGATGAGACCCAAGGGCAACCTCGAGGGACATCAGGCAGTGGGGAGAGCCATACCCAGAAAGGTAGTAAAAGACCTAGGGTGCAGGGTGACACTCCTGGGTGTTCCAGTTCCCATGTCAAAAAGGCCAAGCTCAGCTCTTATGCTGAGGCCGCCAAGGGGAAGAAGAAGATGGCCATCATCCCAGAGAGCTACCCTGCAGCTGCCATGACTCAGGAGTGGCATATCGAGATGGAGGGAAAATTGGAGGAGCTCTGGGGCTCTACTCCTGAGGGTCAAGCCTTACCCTCTTTTGAGGGGACGAGGCTGATCAACGGAGNTTTAAAAACCTTGGAGGTCTCCGCAAGGGGCTCTCTTACTCCAACTTTGGAGGGCGCTGAAAAGTGCCCCCTTAATACGGACTGTCTCAGTCCGACATCTTCCCTGGAGGAAAGACTACTCCTTGGAGGCTCGCAAGAGACTCAAGGGAGGATCAATTCACCTGGGAAGGGGGAGTTTTCACACTCCTCGGAGTCGACGGTCAAGGAGGCACCAGGATATGGTCACTCCGACTCTGGAGCGTCAGGTGCCACCCTTGGGAGTGTTTCTCGCAGAATGGAGAAATTCACGACCAACGTGAGGGCCAGCGGGGCAGAACGGAGAAGGCGGAGGAAGGAGAGGATCCGCAAAGTAGGGAAAGGTCCACCCACTGCCAAAGATGATACCCAAGGGCAACCTTGAGGGACATCAGGTAGTGGGGAGAGCCATACCCAGAAGGGAAATAAAAGACCTAGGGTGCAGGGTGACACTCCTGAGTCTTCCAGGTCCCAGGTCAAAAAGGCCAAGCCTAGTTCTTATGCTGAGGCCGCCAAGGGGAAGAAGAACATGGCCATCATCCCAGAGAGCTACCCTGCAGTTGTCATGACTCAGGTCTGGCATATCGAGATGGAGGGCAAATTGGAGGAGCTCTGGGGCTCTACTCCTGAGGGTCAAGCCTTACCCTCTTTTGAGGGGACGAGGCTGATCAACGGAGCCTTGGAGGTCATCTGCAAAGATGACTCAATGGAGTGGCTGGGTAGAGCAGTCGAGAAGGTGGGTCCCCTTGCAGGAACCATCTTCAAGGCTGTGGATGCTGACCAGCTGGTGAAGCGGAAGAAGGTGATGGTCTGGGTGCCTGGGCCAATTTAATTTGATACCAGGACCCTCTTCGAGAGATTGGAGAGGGTTAACCCAGGCCTCAAGACCACCTTGTGGAGACCCTACGATAGGGTAAATTCACCTAATGGCACTAGATATGTCATTGGGGTGGATGAGGCCTCTGCGGGCACTATTGTTGGTCCTGGTTTCAGGAACTCAATAGGCCTGCACAAGGCTATCTTTTCCTTTCAGGTAAACCAGGGGCCGAGAAGGAGTCTGAGGCACCTGGAGAATCCGTAAAGGTGATGGGGGAGGAAGTTAGTGAGGGGGGTTCCCAATCATAATGGGAAACCCCTTCATACAGGCAAACCTCCAGCACAGCAGGGCCGCAACTGGGGTCCTGGAGGAAATCCTCTCAAGAGGTAAGATTAAGGTTGCTCTAATACAGGAACCCTGGTGCTATAAGGGTAGGATTAGAGGACTTAACCTAAAGGGAGGTCAGATCATATCATGTACCTCCGCGATTAGGCCTAGAGCTTGTATATACGTTAATGGGGTAGATGCTATGCCTCTACCACAACTTAGTACTATGGATCTGGCAGCAGCTGTGCTGTCGTTTCAAGAACGGAATATGATAAGGAGGATAGTTATCTGCTCTTCCTATCTACCGTATGATGCTCCAGACCCTCCACCCAATAGGGAACTGGAGGATCTGGTGAACTTTTGTAAGACCAAGAGCTGGGACCTCCTGGTGGGATGCGACTCTAACTCACACCACTCTGTGTGGGGGAGTTCAGATGTCAACCCCAGGGGGGAATCCCTTTTGGAATATCTTATGACAACTGAGTTACAGTTACTCAATAGGGGATCACAGCCTACCTTCAGGAATAGTGTAAGGGAGGAAGTGATTGATATAACTCTGTGTACTAGCAACATAGTGCATAAAATTAAGGAATGGAGAGTTTCAGGGGAGACATCGCTGTCTGACCACTGCCACATTCTATTTACGCTAAGCGAAGAAGCGAGGCAAGTCATCGCATATAGGGATCCCAAAGCTACAAATTGGGATCTATACCGTAGTGAACTAAAGAGAGATATTGAAGGTATCTCTCAGCACAAGTTCAGGAATCAGGACGAAATAGAAGCTTCAGTGACATTTTTGCACAGAAGCATCATCTCGTCCTACGAGAAAAGCTGTCCCCTAAAAGTTAAGAAAGAGGGCCAACAGCTCTCTTGGTGGGGAGCAGAGCTTGAAGGCCTCCGTCAGCAAACAAGGAGACTTTTCAATAAGGCCAAGCGGACCAAAAACCACCAACATTGGGAAAGTTTCAAGGACGCCCAACGAAGGTACAAAGCAGCGATCAAACGATCGAAAAGGAAGTCTTGGAGGACCTTCTGCAGTAATGTGGAGGGGGTATCCGAACTCTCAAGGCTTCATAAAATCTTATCAAAAGACCCAGGGGCCGGTGTGGGGGCTCTTCAGCTTCCCTCGGGTGACTTCACGACATCCGACAAGGAAGCTCTAAAGCTTTTGCTGGAGACCCACTTTCCAGGAAGCACCGGAGTCGACAGGATGCATCAAAGGAGGACTCCCATCCACCCGTCTCGGGTGGAATGGAGATTGTCCTCCAGCATTGTTACTTATGAGAGCACTAGGTGGGCTATAAATAGCTTTAGCCCGTTCAAATCAGGTGGAGTAGATGGAGTCTTTCCTGCACTTTTGCAGGAAGGTATAGAACAGCTCCTACTTCCACTCATTAGGATTTATCGTTCTTGTATAGCATACTGCTATATTCCACATGCCTGGAGGCCAACTAAGGTAGTGTTTATACCCAAACCGGGGAAAACCGACTATACCCAGGCTAATTCCTACAGAGGTATAAGTCTTATGTCTTTTCTACTTAAGACACTGGAAAAGATGGTGGATAGGTACATTAGGGATGGTCCACTTAAGGATTACCCCCTACACACCAATCAGCATGCTTACCAGAAAGGAAAGTCAGTGGAATCTGCTCTGCACAACCTTATTAGTAGAGTTGAAAGAGTAGTAGATCAGGGCATGTACGGCATGGGTGCATTCCTAGACATCGAAGGCGCATTTAATAATACTACCTTCGATCAAATCTGCTCAGCAGCTACCAAGCATGGTGTCCATGACCATTTAGTGAAATGGATTAGGAACATGTTAGAACTAAGGACTGCTGTAGCCTACCTGAGAGGTGACTCCATGACGGTTCAGGTTGTACGGGGATGTCCACAGGGAGGAGTACTTTCACCACTTCTCTGGAATTTGGTAGTCAATAGCCTTATTTCTAAGCTAAATGAGGCTGGCACCTACTCACAGGGGTACGCAGACGATTTAACTATCTTCATCCCTGGGAAATTTCTCGATACTGTTTCGGGGATTATGCAATCAGCTCTGAACATGGTGCAAAAATGGTGCAACAGTACGGGGCTAGCTGTCAACCCGGACAAAACTACAGTTGTTTTGTTTACAAGGAAAAGGAATATGGTGGGCTTGAGAGTTCCTTCCCTTAATGGGAGGGAATTGAGGCTCTCTGACACTGTCAGATATCTGGGTTTGACTCTGGACTCGAAGTTGTCTTGGAGTCAACATCTGGAGTCTAGAATCCGGAAAGCTTGCTCTACCCTTTGGGCGTGCAGAAGAGCCTGCAGTAGAACCTGGGGATTACATCCTAGAGGCATGCAGTGGATTTATACCATGATAGTAAGACCTTACTTACTATACGGCTCAATTGTGTGGTGGAGAAGGTCCCGGCTGAAATGTGCCAGGATCAAGCTTAATCACATACAAAGAATGGCTTGTCTTGGTATCTCCGGGGCCATGAGGACTACCCCAACCCTGGCGTTAGAGACCTTGCTAAACCTCACACCACTTTATGTGGAGATAGAGAAGCAAGCAAAAACTACGGCCTTGCAATTGGAGCACTCTGGCCAATGGTATGAGATTGGATATATATCCGGTCACAGAAAGCTATGGTCTGACCTAAGTAATACAAGTCCCATCTTTGAGATGGCTCACGACAACCTGGTGGCAAGCTTTAACGCAAAGGCACCAGTCTTTAAAACCCACTATCCCTCTCGCGAAGAGTGGAATAAAGGGAAACACATCCATTATGGATCCAGAGCTTTGTACACGGATGGATCAAACATTGATGGTAACTCTGGAGCGGGGGTCTACTGTGAATCACCCTTAATAAATACAACTATTTCATTAAGAAAGCATGTGACAGTCTGTCAGGCAGAAGTCTTTGCAATTCTGTCATATCTGCATGTCATTAAAGGGATGGAGTCACCTGGACCTATTCACATATGCAACCTTAAAGCTGCCCTAATGGCACTTAACTCATCCTGGTGCAGGTCTAAGCTGGTGCTAGAGTGTCGCAGAGAGCTCGATGTTCTTGCTAAGCAGCGAAACATACATCTTTTCTGGGTACCAGGACATGCAGGTATTCCCGGAAATGNGGTCGATAAAATGCTCCCTTCACTAGGGTGGCCCCCTGCACCAAGGTGACGGCATCTGCAGGGCGTAGGGTTAGAAGTCGCTAGCAGGGGAAACTCCGGATACCGGGCGACCTCCGGTTTTATTTTAGCCTTACCCATGCATGCGGGGCTCTGTATGGGTGGACCTCTTATTTCCCTAGCTACTCGTGGGACATGGATACCAAAAATTTAAAAACCTTGGAGGGCTCTGCAAAGGGCCCTCTTACTCCAACTTTGGAGGGCCCTGAAAAGTGCCCCATCAATACGGACTGTCTCAGTCCGACATCTTCCCTGGAGGAAAGACTACTCCTTGGAGGCTCGCAAGAGACTCCGGGGAGGATCAATTCACCTGGGAAGGGGGAGTTATCAGACTCCTCGGAGTCGACGGTCAAGGAGGCACCAGGAATTGGTGACTCCGACTCTGGAGCGTCAGGTGCCACCCTTGGGAGTGTTTCTCGCAGAATGGAGAAACTCACGACCAAGGTGAGGGCCAGCGGGGCAGAACGGAGAAGGCGGAGGAAGGAGAGGATCCGCAAAGAAGGGAAAGGTCCACCCACTGCCAAAGATGAGACCCAAGGGCAACCTCGAGGGACATCAGGCAGTGGGGAGAGCCATACCCAGAAAGGAAGTAAAAGACCTAGGGTGCAGGGTGACACTCCTGAGTGTTCCAGGTCCCAGGTCAAAAAGGCCAAGCCTAGTTCTTATGCTGAGGCCGCCAAGGGGAAGAAGAAGATGGCCATCATCCCAGAGAGCTACCCTGCAGTTGTCATGACTCAGGAGTGGCATATCGAGATGGAGGGCAAATTGGAGGAGCTCTGGGGCTCTACTCCTGAGGGTCAAGCCTTACCCTCTTTTGAGGGGACGAGGCTGATCAACGGAGCCTTGGAGGTCATCTGCGAAGATGATTACTCCATGGAGTGGCTGGGTAAAGCAGTCGAGAAGGTGGGTCCCCTTGCAGGAACCATCTTCAAGGCTGTGGATGCTGACCAGCTGGTGAAGAGGAAGAAGGTGATGGTCTGGGTGCCGGGGCCAATTAAATTTGATACCAGGACCCTCTTCGAGAGATTGGAGAGGGTTAACCCAGGCCTCAAGACCACCTTGTGGAGACCCTACGATAGGGTAACTTCACCTAATGGCACTAGTTATTGTGTCATTGGGGTGGATGAGGCCTCTGCAGGCACTATTGCTGGTCCTGGTTTCAGGAACTCAATAGGCCTGCACAAGGCTATCTTTACCTTTATAGGTAAACCAGGGGCCGAGGTGGAGTCTGAGGCACCTGGAGAATCCGTAAAGGTGATGGGGGAGGAAGTTAGTGAGGGGGGTTCCCAATCATAATGGGAATGCCCTTCTTACAGGCAAACCTCCAGCACAGCAGGGCCGCAACTGGGGTCCTGGAGGAAATCCTCTCAAGAGGTAAGATTAAGGTTGCTCTAATACAGGAACCCTGGTGCTATAAGGGTAGGATTAGAGGACTTAACCTAAAGGGAGGTCAGATCATATCATGTACCTCCGCGATTAGGCCTAGGGCTTGTATATACGTTAATGGGGTAGATGCTATGCCTCTACCACAACTTAGTACTATGGATCTGGCAGCAGCTGTGCTGTCGTTTCAAGAACGGAATATGATAAGGAGGATAGTTATCTGCTCTTCCTATCTACCGTATGATTCTCCAGACCCTCCACCCAATAGGGAACTGGAGGATCTGGTGAATTTTTGTAAGACCAAGAGCTGGGACCTCCTGGTGGGATGCGACTCTAACTCACACCACTCTGTGTGGGGGAGTTCAGATGTCAACCCCAGGGGGGAATCCCTTTTGGAATATCTTATGACAACTGAGTTACAGTTACTCAATAGGGGATCACAGCCTACCTTCAGGAATAGTGTAAGGGAGGAAGTGATTGATATAACTCTGTGTACTAGCAACATAGTGCATAAAATTAAGGAATGGAGAGTTTCAGGGGAGACATCGCTGTCTGACCACTGCCACATTCTATTTACGCTAAGCGAAGAAGCGAGGCAAGTCATCGCATATAGGGATCCCAAAGCTACAAATTGGGATCTATACCGTAGTGAACTAAAGAGAGATATTGAAGGTATCTCTCAGCACAAGTTCAGGAATCAGGACGAAATAGAAGCTTCAGTGACATTTTTGCACAGAAGCATCATCTCGTCCTACGAGAAAAGCTGTCCCCTAAAAGTTAAGAAAGAGGGCCAACAGCTCTCTTGGTGGGGAGCAGAGCTTGAAGGCCTCCGTCAGCAAACAAGGAGACTTTTCAATAAGGCCAAGCGGACCAAAAACCACCAACATTGGGAAAGTTTCAAGGACGCCCAACGAAGGTACAAAGCAGCGATCAAACGATCGAAAAGGAAGTCTTGGAGGACCTTCTGCAGTAATGTGGAGGGGGTATCCGAACTCTCAAGGCTTCATAAAATCTTATCAAAAGACCCAGGGGCCGGTGTGGGGGCTCTTCAGCTTCCCTCGGGTGACTTCACGACATCCGACAAGGAAGCTCTAAAGCTTTTGCTGGAGACCCACTTTCCAGGAAGCACCGGAGTCGACAGGATGCATCAAAGGAGGACTCCCATCCACCCGTCTCGGGTGGAATGGAGATTGTCCTCCAGCATTGTTACTTATGAGAGCACTAGGTGGGCTATAAATAGCTTTAGCCCGTTCAAATCAGGTGGAGTAGATGGAGTCTTTCCTGCACTTTTGCAGGAAGGTATAGAACAGCTCCTACTTCCACTCATTAGGATTTATCGTTCTTGTATAGCATACTGCTATATTCCACATGCCTGGAGACCAACTAAGGTAGTGTTTATACTCAAACCGGGGAAAACCGACTATACCCAGGCTAATTCCTACAGAGGTATAAGTCTTATGTCTTTTCTACTTAAGACACTGGAAAAGATGGTGGACAGGTACATTAGGGATGGTCCACTTAAGGATTACCCCCCACACACCAATCAGCATGCTTACCACAAAGGAAAGTCAGTGGAATCTGCTCTGCACAACCTTATTAGTAGAGTTGAAAGAGTAGTAGATCAGGGCAGGTACAGCATGGGTGCATTCCTAGACATCGAAGGCGCATTTAATAATACTACCTTCGATCAAATCTGCTCAGCAGCTACCAAGCACGGTGTCCATGACCATTTAGTGAAATGGATTAGAACTAAGTACTGCTGTAGCCTACCAGAGAGGTGACTCCATGACGGTTCAGGTTGTATGGGGATGTCCACAGGGAGGAGTACTTTCACCACTTCTCTGGAATTTGGCAGTCAATAGCCATATTTCTAAGCTAAATGAGGCTGGCACCTACTCAAAGGGGTACGCAGACGATTTAACTATCTTCATCCCTGGGAAATTTCTCGACACTGTTTTGGGGGTTATGCAATCAGCTCTGAACATGGTGCAACAGTACGGGGCTAGCTGTCAACCCAGACAAAACTACAGTTGTTTTGTTTACAAGGAAAAGGAATATGGTGGGCTTGAGAGTTCCTTCCCTTAATGGGAGGGAATTGAGGCTCTCTGACACTGTCAGATATCTGGGTTTGACTCTTGGAGTTATCTTGGAGTCAACATCTGGAGTCTAGAATCCGGAAAGCTTGCTCTACCCTTTGGGCTGCAGAAGAGCCTGCAGTAGAACCTGGGGATTACATCCTAGAGGCATGCAGTGGATTTATACCATGATAGTAAGACCTTACTTACTATACGGCTCAATTGTGTGGTGGAGAAGGTCCCGGCTGAAATGTGCCAGGATCAAGCTTAATCACATACAAAGAATGGCTTGTCTTGGTATCTGCGGGGCCGTGAGGACTACCCCAACCCTGGCGTTAGAGACCTTGCTAAACCTCACACAACTTTATGTGGAGATATAGAAGCAAGCAAAAACTACGGCCTTGCTATTGAAGCACTCTGGCCAATGGTAAGAGATTGGATATATATCCGGTCACAGGAAGCTATGGACTGACCTAAGTAATACAAGTCCCATCTCTGAGATGGGTCACGACAACCTGGTGGAAAGCTTTAACGCAAAGGCACCAGTCTTTAAAACCCACTATCCCTCTCGCGAAGAGTGGAGTAAAGGGAAACACATCCATCATGGATCCAGAGCTTTGTACACAGATGGATCAAACATTGATGGTAACCCTGGAGCGGGGGTCTACTGTGAATCACCCTTAATATATATAACTTTTTCATTAGGAAAGCATGTGACAGTCTTTCAGGTGGAAGTCTTTGCAATTCTGTCATGTCTGCATGTCATTAAAGGGATAGAGTCACCTGGACCTATTCACATATGCACCCATAGTAAAGCTGCCCAAATGGCACTTAACTCATCTTGGTGCAGGTCTAACCTGGTGCTAGAGTGTCGCAGAGAGCTCGATGCCCTTGCTAAGCAACGAAACATACATCTTTTCTGGGTACCAGGACATGCAGGTATTCCCGGAAATGAAAAAGCCNCCTGCAACACTCCATCTGCCATACACCAACTATAATAACCTAAACGAATTATTCATAATACGTGCATACGAAATGTCTTAGCATTGAACCTGGGTCTATGAGGACAAATATTCTTACATCATACCATAGAAATTCGTATCTTCTATGGATGTAGCGAACTTCAACCTTCTACCTGACCGGGAAATCCCGTATCCTCTTCCTTAGTCGTCACCTTTGCCACCCAGAGCCTACCTTCCGATCGACGCATTGAGATTCTTCTCATTCCTTTTTTAAATCTACTATTGGCGAGTGAGAGACAGCAAATACTCGCGCAAGTTTGCAAGCTTCCATATTTGCCGCAAGCATTCCTGCCACTTGGTAACGACACCTAGGAGTCAGCTGAGGCATTTAGGATATACGTACTCAATCAGTAAGATATCATAGAAGTGATACTGAAATTATGGACTGTCTTTTAGGCATGGAAGAGGTTAGAGGCGCAGCTCCATTCCTATTTCTCTAATGTAAGTCTCGGAAGAGTGCTGCCATACAAATTTTGCGTGCTATCAATTGTTATCGGGCTTCTTGAGGGAATACAAAAGATCTGCGATTGTAAGTAAGCCGCTCCGCCATTTAAATAAAACCCGCACCTATTNAAGTAATCTTTTTAACCAGATAAAGATAAAAAGAATTACAAGGAAAATATTGGAAAATAACTGATGGAAAATTAATGGAAGAAAACGTTAAAAATTGAGACCAATGGATGATAATAAGCTTTGCATGAGAAAATAGATATTCCAGTAATTCCCGTGATTTAAACATTAACTGCTAAAGTGTTCTTGGTTCTAATTATAATCCACTACTTCTTCATTCACTCCAAGGAACATTGTAACATAATTCATCCTCGAGATACCATAATACTCTATGAACTTTGTGAGGATGTTTCGAATTGTTTGCTTTTCCCCTTAAAATAGCAATCAAAGAAAGAATATTGCAGATGAAATTAGACATTCGGAAAATTTGAATTAAAATATAATATAATATTTACAATGTTTAGGTGCATTTTAATAGACTATTTCTCTATCCTTTGTTTTAAATGAATAACATACACTCTATTATAGCTTATACTAAATAAATAAATCAACAACAAAAATTTAAAAATAAGAAATTATGACTATTTTGAACTAATATTCATCGAGTTCCACTTCAAAAATTGTTTTCTTTGTTTATACGTATTGTTTTCTATGCTCTATCTTGTTCCTCGATGCAGTTATCAATTTCAGAGATTGAAATAAATGGAAAACTGAACGTAAGAAAAACTATCAAACATTTTATTCTCTGCACTTACGATAAACAAATTGTTTGAGTTGTTAACTGTTTAACTAGGAACATTGATAAAGTAGCCTACGAAGCCTGCCTCTGAGCTGGCTCAGAGGCAGGCTTTGTGGATATATCCCTCAAATGCTGTTCTATCCGTCTCCTAAACCCAACATTTTCAAGGGAAGGTCACTTGCCTCGGTCCTTCGGAAATAACGGGATCTCATAAGCGATGTTCCTATCTTTGTGAGAAGGAAAGCTAGATATAATACAAAATCGTTACAACTGATTTTAAACCACTGAATTCATGTATTCCGACATCGGTGTTGGTATAATACTATTCTGCTACGTTAATGCCACCAAACCATGGAAACTAATAAATGATTTTAATATTAATAACATAAAAAAATCCTTTCAAACACTACAAGCAGTGTTAGGACACGAAGTATATCCTCCATGTTTTTCCTCTCTCTCTTCTCAAGGCTCGCTGCCTTGAAACTCACTGCCCCTTCATACAGGGTGGTAAGATTTATGTGGAACTGGGCGTACATTGGATTGAAGAAAATCACAACTAATTCTCGGGTTTTTTGAAAGTACCACCTTATTTTTTTCTTTGTTTGTGATAGTATTCAATATTTGTTGAATCACAGCATGTTGTCTGGAATTACTTTTTCTACAGAATGAAAGTTTTAAACATTAATTATTGCCAACTTTCTTTCTCTATGCTAAAGCACATGCTGTTTCCACCATAAGAAATACAGTCTCTAAGATTAACCATGTGTATTTAAGACATTGGATGGATAAGATAAGATAAGAAGGGATGCTTTTGGGAATCTTAATCCTAGCAGCAGCGAGTCAAGGGAGACAAGTGTCTGTGAGTGAAAAGGAAGAAAAGGGGAACGCCAATGCCATCTATCAGAGATAAGATGAGAAAAATATTGATATCAAATTCTCCCATAAGGTTAGCCCTCTATAAGATCACTCTATGGTATTACACAAATTAACAAAACTACATTCTAAAATCAAATAAAATGTAGTGACAATTATTTAACTACTTTAAAATGCTATCTGAAGAAAAATTTGTAATTATATGCAGCTATTTTTGTAGATTCTATAATTAATGAATGTAACTCAAATAAAGGGCAAGAAAATAACAACTTTGTCAACAATAAAATCCTTGGTCATATCCTAAAAATTATAATGAAGATAGAAAGGAAGAATATGATGTAAAATACAGCATTTATTACCAGAGAAAACTAATATCTGCAGAGAATTTATAAAAATGGCACGCACCTTTCAGGATATCCATATTTTTTTAGTAGAAATGCTGAGAGATCCTCCAAAATTGGCTCAGAATGTAGCAACACAAATTGTTCCCTACATACCTGTAAACATAGAACAATAAAAATGGTCAACGGCAGTAAATTCAATTAATCAACCTCTATTAAGTTACTAGAAAATAAATATTATTACAGAAAGTCAAATTAAAACAGTTCAGGTGCCAAAAAAGATATTAGAACACTTATTCTCACAAAAGTAATCTCTGAAACTATTTATACATATATCCCACTGCGAAACAAGATGATCAATCTCATTCATAAGAAAAGCATGTGGACTGTCTACTGAACTACATCTTTACCACATGTCTTTGTCTGATGCATAACAATGTCCACGAATGTCTTTCTTCAGCTGTCAAAAAATGTGAAAATCTCATGGGGAGAGGTCTGGGCTGTAGGGAGGGTGATGAAGCCTTTCCCAGCCAAATCTCTAAATGGTATTCCTCACGGAACTGGTAGTATGCGGGTGAGTATTATCATGAAGAAGGATAACACCATTCGATAGCATTCCATAACATTAAAATCCACATGTGTCGAAGGGACTCTTTCACTATTATATA